>MU158758.1:75437-117413 GCA_015888305.1 Antheraea pernyi
AGTACGGTCTACGAGCTCGACGCCCAATCAGGTGCCCACCGATACGTCACGGGAATCGCGCTCGTCGATATGAATGGTGTAGAGAACGCATAACATGGACCCAGGAACAATGGGATAAAATTATGTTTTCCGATGAGTCGCGATTCGGGTTTAAGCCTGATACAAGAAGGGTGCGAGTGTATCGTCGGCTCGGAAATACTTAAAGGCTCAGGTGCGTTCAGGAAGTTCATCTATACAGCGGCTCAACAGTTATGTTATGGGCGGGTATTATGAAGAACAGGCGAACTGAGCTCGTTTTTGTAAATGGAAACATGAATGCTGAAATTACATTGAGGATATTCTCAGGCCTTATGTCTACCCATTTGCACAAACCTTTGGCTCCGATTTTAGGTTAATGCATGACAATGCGCGTTTACATACAGCTCGGCGAACCAGTGAATACTTTGCAACGGAGAACATCCGGGTATTGCCCTGGCCTGCACAATCGCCAGATCTCTACCCCATCGAGCACGCATGGGACATGCTCCAGAGACGTGTTTTGAAGGACTTGGACGGAGCGACAACAACCCAACAGCTGAAGGATTTGCTACAATTCCATTGGGAGCGAATACCGCAAGATGACATAAACAGTCTCATTAATTCAATGAATAATCGTTGCCGACAAGTTCTGAATAGCAGAGGAGACCATACTTTGTATTAAATTGTTCTATTCTTTCGCAATAAACACATTTTCTTTAGAAATTTCATTTTGTAAGAAAAAAGTTTAGTTTCTTATGTATCTTAGTTTCTACAGTATATTCTAATATTGTTCATTTCTGTTATTAAAAGAACTTATAAAGAGAACAGCTGCTATTTTTACATCATAGAACCCTAAAGATATAATTTTAAAAATAAAATACAACGTTATAATGTGAAGATCCATCCTAAAATTTAAATTAGTACATGTTGCTTAGACTTTTTTGATGAGTGTATAAGAAAATGACATTATATTGCGGGGTGGTAGGGTTTTACAGCCTAACTGGGTCGCAACCACCATGTATATGGCGAAAAAACCCGTAATAGTGATTCGCTTCTGCGGGTCGCGTTTCGGGATCAGCCTGTGCATATTCAGCATTTTGCAGGCCGGCATGATAGTGGCGACCGGCGATGGATAGTGTGTCACTCGGTGGTCGCCATTGTTTTTGGATTGTACTGTGCTTACCATCAGACATAGCGCAGTTATTTTGCCGTGCTACAATTAAAAAAAATCGTTTAGCGATTATGTCACTCCATTTTGCCTTAAATTTTGTGTACTAATTGGTTTGTTCCTAAGGGGCATATGTACTAGATAGTTTGTAACCATTCTCAATAAATAGTCTATACGCCAAAATAATGTATAAAATTATTATAATTCGGAACCGATGCTTGCGACGCGACGCGACATACAGCTGCGACTTTCCGGAAGGATGGTCGGCGCGTGCGCAGGAAATAGAAACGTGCGTGGAGCATTACAAATAGCTGGACGTTATATAATTATCGCGGACGACTAATAAATATTAATTTTACGAATTCGACTTCATGATGAGAATAATCATGGGAAATAAATTTAGCTACAACGATGTTAATTCATGAGTATGATTCACATTGAAGTGTGATCGAATAGTTTTCGTGAAAAAAATTGTTGCAGGTTGCAGGAATAAGTAATAAAATAATTTCAATCATTTTTAGAAATGTCTGTCTGGTCTGTTTAACATAATATACGCTTTGATAATAAAAAAAACCTTGACAAATTATATACCTAACCTAAACCTTCCCCATAAATCATTTTATCTATTGGTGAAAACCGCATGAGTGAAATGAGTTTACCGCGAACAGACAGACAGACAAACGTGGCAGAGGACTTTGTTTTATAAGTAATGATAAGATTAAAAAAATAAAAACGCGTCAATAAAAAGGTAACAATAAGGGAAATATTATTTTACACAGTGCAACGTAACTGTGGTATTCGATTTATTTTTATTTTCCAAATAACTGTATCATTCAATTCCGGAGCATGAAACTTCTTGCGAAATCCCGTTGATACTGATTACGTATTAATTATACGCTATTTTGTTTTTATTTGTTAAATCGACGAAACGTTAACCGCGATTCGCGTTTCACCTGACACGACTCTATTGTGTCGGTCGAGTAATACCAGCTCAGAGCGGTGCCAATGACCTTATTAGCTTATTATTTAGTTTTATATTTTTTACTAATTAGTTAATTTATTTACTAGATGTAAACAAATGTTTAATGTTCAGGTGCGACCGCTGTGATATAATAATAGGTGCTTGGAGTTTTTCGCGGGATCTTGTATTTTGTATTTTCCATGTAGTGAATTTTATATTTTATTCATAATCTTGTGTTATTTGATTCTATATGTTATTATATTGGTGGTGTTTTACGTAATATAAGGGATTCTGATTTGCCACAAAACTCACTGGAAAGTTCTAACAAGACGGGGGGCGTTCATTGAAATGACCGCAAGAAACTTGTAATATAATTACCTACTCGACAAAGGCAGTAACAATTTACTAGAAAATTGGTTGCCAAACATTGAATTTTAAAAAATTGGTGCTTAATGATAACATAATAATTATAGCAAATAGTTAAAAAAACGCTATATCATCATCAATAGATTTCCCTTCACGGCGTTTCCTTTTTGGATTCGAACCCGTGTCCAACAACGTGGCGTACGAGTGCGCTACCACTGCCTCATAAATATTTAGACTGAGGGGAATAAATTTAAGTCTTTAACTCGATTATAATTGGCAAGAACATAACATAAGCAAAAGTAGCTCAGTATCTTAAAGCATGTAAACTTTTTTTTTGTTTGCTTATAAACTTGTAAAGTATGTTATGTGTGGTATAATAATCAAGACGTACAATGTAAAAATAATTATATACCACAATATAAAGAATAACTGCTGTTTTTCATATATATTAAGTAACTACACGAATCGTTGTAGGTGATGATAAAATATTGTTCGGAATGTTAAAATTGTCTTTCTCAATGAACTAAACAAATCTATTATGAGAACAAATCGCTGACGTCACAATTCACTGCGTACATACGTATTTTTAACAATAATAAAAATAATGAATAAAGCGCTTACCTGATTGTAACAACCAAATAAAAACTTTTTGAAAAACTACACTTTGGTCTGACACTGGATTTTATGAAATATACACAAACTGTTTGGTATAAAAACTATTCGGATGCACAAAAATTATTAACGTTGCAAACGGTCCGTCAGCGCGGAATGACTGATTGACGCGGCTCTGCCACAATGAAACGTTATGGCTGATGTATTCCAAATTCAAAAACGTTCCCCCTTTCGCTTTCCGGGACAGTGTATTCACGATTACACAGCATTAGAACATTTGGCATAATTCATTAAAAATTGCTAATTCGGGCTTGACTAACTTTGTGAGTATTAAAAACGAAATAAACAGTTTTTGCAGCATCTGGTAATAAGTTTCGCGACTTGCCTAGAAAAGCATTACTGATAAATATCTAAAATGGAAAAATGGACGAATACAATTCTTAACGTAGTTTATATGCAGTAGTGTCTTGTATAGATTGTACAACAATGTATTCATATCAATTATCTAATTATAATAATAATAAATAATAAAAATAAATCGCTTAATTTCCCAGGCAATATCAAACTTATAAATGACTAATTGAATTGTATATTAATTTTTACACTTCTTAAACACTCCACAGTTAGTTCCTTGAAACGCTTTGCACGGTAGGGTCTCGTTTAGTGTAGCAGTTACTACGCATGTTTTTCATTAAAATATTTTCATTATAATCTACAATTTTTAACTCCCAAGTAAGTATTTACTATGAGTTTTCGTTTGGTGTATATGCTTTGTAAATTTTATTTATTGTGTGTTTTGATTTAAATTGTTGTTTGTTGATGTATTGAAGAATACGAAATATATTATCGTAATAAAAAATAGATAAATAGATCTGGTATTATAATTTTCGTAATCAATAGAAGAATTAAATTTTTGGAATGTCATCTCTGGAAGTTGTTTTCTTTCAATATGGTTTATTTTATAGGTGTTCTAATTATTTTTCACTATTATAGTGTTACTGAACAGTGATGAAATAATTAGTAGATATCAACTGGACAACATATGGAAAAATTTATCGACCCAATTGACAAACATACTGTCCATCCGCATGGACAGTTCGAAGGGCAGTAATTATTGGGGGCCTTTATTACTCGGTCCGACACTAGTAATAACGGGTCCGGTACGTGACGAGCGCGACATTCGAAATTCAAAATGGAGTAAAAAGTGTAAAACTGAAACCGTCCGTTGTTCGGTCACGGTCGGTGGCGCGTTGCCGCGAGCGCAGCGCCCCGCTCCCTCGTCCGACCTATTGTTATTATTTATTGGATAACATACGAACGGATATGACGAAACGTAGCTTTATAATATCGTGGTCTGATTGTTATCTATGGGCAATTTTATTAATCTGTTCGAAATTTAATTACGGCTTTCAACGCAATCCACAGATTGATAAGTAACGACCTTGATTTAATAGATTAATTGATTCATGCCAACTGAGCAAAAACAATTAGAATTCCTGTCTTAAACATATAAAAAGCCACTGCCATAATGTTTGTCTACAATGAACTCAGAAACTACTCAACCGATTTTCTCCAAAGTTGTTGTTTATGTATAATTTGGTATAATTTAAGAGATAGTATAATTTATATTTCGATTAATGGCCAATATTTTTTTAATTACAAATTAAATTGTTGTCAATGTTGATCATTGTTATTAATTGTAAGGTTCATCGGTCTCGAACAGATGGCGCTATAATTTTTTTATCGACAGAAAACTGTAGGACCGACTGTTATAGATATCTAATAGATGGCGCTATGTTTTAATTTTGAAAATCTTTTTCAATAACTGATACACAGCAACGCATGGCGGGGTCAGCTAGTACCAAATACATATAATAGGATTATAATAATCTGATAATTGATAAGTTAACCATTGTACGACAATTATATTACACACGGACTTTAGAAGAGATGATATTTTTATTCAGTATACTTAAAAATGAATAAATAAACTCGAATCCGTTGACCACCCACCATGAAAATTGGTACACCTAAGTGTTTCTACAATGAAACGGTTTATATGCTATACATTCTGTTACAACTCGAAGATAGGTGACACTAGATCATATTTTATAGTCATTAAATTGTATATGGCGAACTTTATTCATTCCTGAAGGAGTTGTACATCGTCGGCCTCATCGTAACTTATCATAAGGTGGGGTAGTGGCCAAGCGCGTACGTGTTGAACATAAAAAATAAAATTACATAACGATGAATTTATTTTACGGATAATATTAATAATGCATATTTTAATAATACATTTTCAAAATTGTACAGTACGATATCTATTATCAATATTGTAAACTGAATTAAAAGTAATAAGATATTAGTTATCATAGTTCCGACATAACTTAAGAGATGACGTTGTTTTAGTTTATTTTGACTCGAAGCCTTTTCTTCTGGAGCAGGACCGTTACCCAACAGTGGTAATCTTATAAGTTGATGTTATTATTATTATAAGTGGGGGTAGTAGTGGGGTATTTGTACTTGACTAGCATGCTACGACCTTGGATGTGGTAGTAAAGCAGTCACAGTGACTCTCTTTTGATTTGTCGTGATTCGAAGATATGAAATGCATATCCAACTGCTTGCAGTACACAGCGACGACCAACGCTGGATTGTACATATTTCGTTGTTCTTGGTTTGTATTGTGCTTACCACCAAATACAATGTCGTCAGTTTGTTGTGCTAAAATAAATAGTTATATACTCCTAAGACCCAAGCTATAATGATCTACATGACTTAAAAACCCAGTGTTCTATATATTGTATGTATAATATGTGGTTAGATAATCCGGCCCACGTATTTCAGATTTAAAAAAAATGAAAAACTCAACCAATATTTTTTATCTCTTGTTCATTTAAATACTTTGGTGTTTTGATGATCCCTTTTATAATATTTTTAGATAATCTGTTATTGAATAGTATGACATTAATCACGATATTAGGTGAGATTACAGTTGGCGTGAAACTTTAAAAGCAAAATCCATAAAATTTAAATATATACCATACTAGCGGGCACGGCGGACGTTGTTCCGCTCTGATAATAATAAAAAACCTCTACAAATGTTATCCCCAAACCTTCCTTATGAATCACTTTATCTACTGGTGAAAACCGCATTAAAATCCGTTCCGTACTTTTTGAGTTTATCGCGAACAGACAGACAGACGCGGTAGGGGACTTTGTTTTTAAATATGTAATGATTGTACACTGGCTTTCAAGAAGAGGATTTTATTTTCAAACGTGCTATGTGTTAGTTTGTACAATAAATGTTACACTAGGTCTTACGAGGATATAGTTCATATTGCAGTTCTATATAAGAGTTTTAAATTTTAAAACAACATACCTTTGCCACGTGAGTCCGTTGGCGACCAGGTAGCAGACTCCGGACACGATCCCCGCAAGGAGACCAAAACTGACACTCGCCGATAAAGACAGGGTATCCGGCATTGCGTATTGTTTTAATTGTTGTTAACTTTACCCTATCCTTTTCACTCCTTAGCTCTGACTTCGGAAATCATATTCTGAAAAAAAAAAAACGTGGCACTCATAAGTTTTGCAAATAGAAGTGAAAACTCAACAAAATAACTGTGTTCTGTTTTGAATTATTAAATTAATTACACTGTGAATTATTTGAATTTCATAATTTGTAAATTAAAATCTTATACATAATGTATATTAATAAAGTACGGCAGTACATATATATACAGTACACGTATAGCTCATAGGAAGCGTTCGGTAACGATGGCGCGAGTTTCATGATTTTTGGTCACACAAAAACAGTGCTCAAAGCACCTAAAGAAGTTATCACTTCCAAAAATAATAAAACAAACTAGGACATAAAAATCAAAAAGATTATTCAATGTAGACCCTGAGAAGTCGCTCATGAACGTCAAAGCTACCACCGGGTCGGAAAACAACCTAGTCATCGAGAAGAACCGGCAAGAATCTCAATCTGGTTTATAGTTTCATGATACATATTTTTACAAACGTAGATAGCTACATTCTTTTCGGTGGATGCATAGAGATTGGCGTCATTTCCAGACGTCACCATCGTTCACATATTGATCCATTCTATAATAGCCTTTAGATATTATTTCTAACTTATATTTAAACAAAGTTTAACTATGATCTCTTTTGGATGTGTCTAAGAATGACAACAAGTGACTAACTTTTTTTTTATGTCCTAGCAGGCAAACGGACAGGTGGGTCGCCTGATGTTAAGTGTTCACCGCCGTTCATAGACACTAACAAGACCAGGGGAGTCGAAAGTGCGTTGCCAGCCCGTATTTGGGGGAAAGGGAGGGAGAGGGGATAGGAAAGGGGATGGGAGGGGAGGTGGGCCTCCCGCGCTCTCACTGACCAAACGAAACGCAACAATGCAAGCACTATTACTTCACGTCGGTTTTCTATGAGAAGGTGGTACTTACTACCCCGGGCGAGCTGACCCCATGCTGAAACTTCAGTGTGACTCTACCACCTACAACGTGGCTCTACCACCTACAAAACTAACTTACATTTGTTGGAATACGGCACCAGTTCTTCGAGATAAATATTCAAAGTAAGTTTAAAATAAGCTTACTATCATCACGCTACAACCAATAGGAGCGGAGTAATTACCATATAAATGGTAGGTCAGAAAGACGCTAAGCGGGAAAGATGTAATTTATGTAACAGTATGCGGTACACAGTTAAAGGAACGAAGGAAGAACTTAATGAAAGGAAGAAACATATCACAATTGAATACTATTTATGTTTTAATTATTTCCAACTATGTTAATTATTTAAACAATGTAAAGATGTCTCAATCTTTAATTGAAATAAAGCTCACTTGTTCACTCTTTAGAGATTATAATACAATAGTGAGAACATGCAATGGTGTTCCCATGCGATATGCGAACGGCATAAAGGTATTATTATCTAGGAAATATCTAAACATAACCCGCGCTAGTAACCTGGCGTATTAGTTTGGATTGTTCTTGACTACGAACAAAGGTATCTCTCTTGCAAACTTTAATTCTCTTCCCTTATCGCTAGGTCTATATATGACAATAACAGGTTTTATACGTGGTTTCGTATGTTATTATTTATAAATAGTTTCCTCAGTTGTTTAATTACTTACATTGTATTACTAATTAATTCGCTGTTTAGTTAAAAAAAGTTGAAATAAATTGGTAGAACATTATATTATTATAATAGTATTAGATTTTATAACAAAGTTCCAAAGCATAATACCGATTTGCCAGACAGTTAGTTCAAATACCATATCAAGCGGCTTCTAATATCTATAGGGTGTCAATATGTGAACGATGGAAACGTCTGGAAATGACGCCTCTCTCTGTGTATCCGCCAAAAACGAATGTAACAATCTATGTCTATAATTCTGTATGTTCGTAAAAATGTTGTGTTATGTATAAAGAAAAGATAAAATTGTTGTTTGTGGCTGATTCTTCTGAATGATTGAGTTGTTTACCCGAACCGGGGGTAACACTGCCGTAGAGGTGGGCGGCATTGTATTGCAATGGCATACCTTCAAAATACCAAAAACTAAGATAAATTATTATAATTAAATTGTTTGTTCATAATTTGAAATTAAAAAAATTGTAACAATACCACAGTTTGTGACGTTCGAGGGCAGATCAATTATGATACATTTTTTACTTCCGCCCAATGCTGCCCTACCCCAAATTCGACTCTAGCTAGAGCCCTGGGTGGTAGTTTTGACGTTCATAAGTGCCTTCTCCTGGCCTAAATTGAGTGAAGTATTTTTATTCTTTGTCGATGAAAGCAATCTTTATTTATCAATCTGTGGGATTTTTATTACGTCTGTATAGGGATATCCGGTAGATATATTGTGTAGCAGTTTTTAGTTTTAGATGGATATTGCGTTAATAAAATGTCTAAAGGAAATGAAGAGTCAGCCAATAAATCATTAACCCACCGCGGTCAATTACAATAAGAAATATATAACGATTTCAATTATATTATTTGTTTTTATTCCAAAAGGAAAGACAAATAATATTGTATACATTCCAAAGTATAAATCATGGTAAAAATGATTTCGTAGCCATTATATTTAATTACATGGTTCTACTATAAAGGAAAGAATTTGTCTCATTTTATTCATTAGTACACCAGTGCGAAGCCGGGGTGGACAACTAGTTTCATAAATCAAAATAAAAAATACTTTATACAATCCAGGGTCTAAGAAGTCGCTTAATCAAAATCATCATCAATCAAAAAAATCAAAATAGCATAAAAATTACCACTGGTTCGGACAAACAACCCAGTCATCGAGAAGAATCGACAGGAAATTGGGTTTATCTCTTTAACATAGACATATATATATTTAAAATACATGTTACAATCGTTTTTAGTGGACACACAGAGAGGAGTCAGTTCCAAATATCATCGTTCTCATATTGATTCACACTGTAATAGCCTTTTGACACCAAAATCTGCTAGACATGGTACTTAAATTCATAGTCCGGCTAATCAATAATATGCTTTGGGACTTTCTTGTAATACCTCACACATTACCTAAATCAATTTTACTTATTTTACCGAGTCTGAAACAGACGACCAGTTTGTCATTGTTTCTAGTATTTAGATCATGCCGGTCTTTTACGAAATCCAGCTTTTCAAAGTGTTAAGTAATACCAATGTATGTATATATATGTTCGACCATCCATTTTTGTATATATAGATTTAATATAGAAATATTGACATTCCAAATTAATAACTTCTCTATAATATACTTGGGTGTACATGGACTTCAATACATCAAACCCTTTTACGGTTACGCAGTTACTTTCTTTTAAGTTGCCTGTAAATGTATCTACCGTTCGAAAGTAATGAACTTAAGTTGAATGACATCACTTTTTATTAAATTATTCTAGTCTTAACAAGTTTCTGTTTAACTTCCCATTGCAGGAACACTATTTACAATATGTCTCTTTACACACCTGAGGAGTCATTTTTGGATTATTAAGAGGTGTATGACTCTGTGTTATTAGGCCTATGAATCTTCTAATGTTTCTTAGGTTATGCAATTTACGAAATGTCAGAGACCGTAATAAGTCTAGTATTTTCTAGAAAGAAGTTATAATGACAACATTAACTATACTTCATTTCCAAAAAGCAATTTATTGACATGAAGTTTTAATGACAGATTTTTATTACAAGCTATAGAATTTTAATTTTGATGTAATTTAATTGAAAATAATTTTATTCATGTTTTGATCACAATAATCACCTGATGGCCGCTACAGGCAGCCTCTATCTGCAATGCCTTATTGGGATACAGTGTAATGACTTTACAATCATTGCGGGGGATCAGACGAACATACAAAGTATAATTGTCATGAAAGATGGTAAACTATTATTATTTTTTCAATTACTCAGAAGACTTATATTATCCTGATGTAAATACTATATTACTGCGGAGTTGTATCGAAATCAGTTGAGTGATTTTTATGTGAACGAGTTACAAAACACCATTCATTTTTACAATTTTTCTCGTTTATAAAATTAACTGGCTTTTACCCACGGTTTCGTTTGCTTTAATGGCCTATCTCCGGAAATGGTGCTATTTTTCTAGATTAAAGGTATATTTATATGTGTTTTTCTGTACCTCTGACTACATATAGTGCAAAGTCTCATTATGATCGGTTGAACTGTTAAAGCATAACAAACATTCGCATTTGTAGTATTAGTTAGGATAGGATTTGATACCCTGATACCGAATTGATAATTATATTCAATATGACCATAAAAACAATTTCATTAATTTTGAAATTTGATTTTACAATATAGCGTTGTTAAATGGAGTACTTGTGAAAACGGATTGCTGTTATTTCAGAATAATTTCCTTAACAATACGACATCGACTTGAATGCTATAGTAAAAACAACGATTTGTTCCGAGTTTTTCGGTTTTTCTTGTAAACTGGATTAATGTAATGAAATTATTCACAGACGAGATTTCGTAAAACTGCTTTTGCTAAGATGACATGAAACGATGGTTAAGTCGTCATCATCCGCTTGTAAGAAATCCACTGCAGGGTTATTGGCCTCTTTCCGAAGGAAGGTATGAGTAAAATTACCACGCCAGCCCAGGACGTATTGGTGATTTCGAACGCTGAGAAATCGACAGTTCTGTTTTCCCATATACAGTAGTACTACAAGAACATTTCTCAGGCTCTGGTTTCCTTATATTTTCCTTCACCGTCAGTCTATAGTGCTACCAATTTAAATTAGTAAATGTACGCGAATTCCGAAAAATTCGTTGGTACATGCCGGAGTTAGAACCTGCGTACAACTGGTTCATATTACGTCGTCTAACCGTTTGAACCCTACAATGGAACTGAGCTTTCAGGGAATATTCCTCACATTGTAATGAAAACAAGCATGGTGTTACAGTATTTTTAATACCCAGATACCCTCAAATGTAAAATCTGTCATCAATGATCAACAAGTAGGTTTCGGCATCATTAATTGGCAGCCAGTCGAGATGATTATAAATCTATTATTTGAGCAATATAGCCCATGGAATTGTAGATTGTACGGGATTATCTAAATATATATTATATAAAAGTTCAGTTATGTGTGCACTTAAACCTATATTATTACATGTACCACTTGTAAGGATAACATACAAACAAAATACATTGTGATCCGGACATGTAAAAATAATGTGGATTTGTTTTTTTACACTAGCGTATAGCGTAGCGTATCGTCGACTATGTTAATCTAGAGACTTCTTTCATTAATTCTAGCTTTATGTTTGTAATCATGGTTTCTTTTATTTATTTGTATTTATAGCAGTCTTCTTCCCTATTTATTTATATTTCTATAAGTGAACATTTCTAATTAGCCTTTAACTATGTTTCTGATTTGTTATTTCATTAATGTTAGGTGTAAGGTTTCCTAAATAGTTAAAATAAAATAAACAAATCAGGTGTGACTGTAATCAAATACTAAATCAAAATGTAAGCACTAAAATAAATAATTTCCATCGTTAGCTTTGGCTTATTTGTTCCACAAATTAAGGTTTGATCACTTTAAGTGTTTACTGTATTTTTTATATCCGTAAATATAATTCAAATAGGAGTATTTGTTATTTGTCGGATTTAATTACTAAAACGTCTGTACCGATTTTCATAGCACTTTTATTGCCAGATTGAAGAGAAATTTAAGGAGTATTACAAGGCTACACGTCATAACCGTTCTTATATAAAGAGCAAGCATTCCTCGCGTGGATTATGTAGTTATAACTTTAAATGAGTAATGTTTTTAATCTGAATTTATTGTCAGATATATTTTAATTTCATTTAACTATATTCTTGTACTTACTGCTTAACTATTTACAGCTGAGTCGTTACATTTTAAAATGAGCTAAATCAAATTTTAACCGTTCATATAATATGGTAATTTTTTAAAGATTTCCAGTTTTTATACACCGAGAACGAAGTTCAAATTTTTACCATTCATAAGGTTTTTAGTTTTTTTTATGATAATAATATTTTACAAATATAAAATTTGATGATCTTGAAAAATAACCTAAAATATTAGTAACGGCTCAAATTGGATTTGGATGTTTTCGAAATGTAACGACTCAATTACTTTACTAATTGTAATTTAACGCTATTACATTATATTATTATGGCATGTAGCCTACATAATACGTTCAAATATCCTCTATTTGGTCAAAAAAGTTTTGAAAAGCAAAGGGCAGATGAATTTCATTTATATGTATAGATTGTTGTTAAGGCCAAGAGATAAGAATTCCACAACTGATTTCAGATGAAGAAAAGTTACACGATATATCTGATAAGCTGGTGATGGGAGTGATAGGCGATCCAGGGGATGCGACCCGGTTCGTTCAGTTTGTGACGAGGAATGCACTGCTCTATAAAATGAAGAATGGATATTCTCTTGATAACATCGCTATAGTACATTTCACTAGAAGGACCTTGTCCACCACTTTGAAGACTGGGGTGAGTCGTAAAAATTCTGTTTCCTTTTGCTTATTTATGCGTATTTATATTGTAGAGTAACATTTTGTTCAGTTTAAAAGCAAAGTTTTGTGTGTATAAAGAAGAAAGTTTTAAACAGGTTGGCATGACAACGGCGATTGGCGATGGGTTGTCAATTGTCGCCGTTATTCATAAATTGAGGTGTACCTCTCATCAGACACAGTGTAGTCATTTTGTCGAGATAGTATATAAAAAATGTGTGCGGTAAATAAAGAAGTTTAATTTAATATATTTTAAAATAAGTATTCATTTTTTAAAATAAATTAAACATCATCCACACTGCAATTATCCTATTCTTCACGTTCTTGTCAATGCCGTCGTCGTTTTGGATCAATGAACCGTGATACCAGAAATCGAAGCAGGATGATAAGGATACACCATTTAAGGCTATAGGAGAAAAACTGAATCGATCACCGAAGTCGCAATACAAATGTTCAGTTTTTACTCTACTAATTTTCAAACGAACGTTCTCCAGTTTTCTCGCCATTATACCAGCCTACTCTGGGACTCGGCAGCATATACTCCGTCAAAAATAATATTATCAGCAATCAACATACACCTAGGTGCCATCTTCTGTATGCCCGATGTTAACGTATTATTGTTACAAATTGTAAGGGAAGATTTTTTTAACTACAAAACTTGTAACTAAATGTACTTTATGGTAAGAGAGATCAAGCCGGCCTGATTTGCATTATCCGATTCCGAAATTCGGTTAACTAAAAGAGAGAAACTATGACGAGTTGGTCGCCATGTGCGTGCTGGTTGCGACTCAATCAGGTAAAAACATTCTATCATTTCACTCGAACACTAAATATACAATTTTTATCATTTGCCTTATGTTCAGGCTTGCGTGTAATATCTTTAGGAATTTAATACAAAACAAAGATGAAACATTATTATACGAATGTAAAGTTGGCATTTGTTTATCCTTGAGTTGTCTCGATGTATACATTGAATGTTACTAGCTTCTGCCCGCGACTTAGACCGGGTGGAGTACTTACTTTGGGCTAAACGCTAACTTTAACTCGCAACTTCGTTTACGTAGGATGTGAAAATATTTTTAAATAACTCGTACGTTAACCTCGATTTTGAAACATTCTTCATGGTGCTCCGCTCCTATTGGTTTTAGCATTATTATATATCCTCGATAAATGAGCTATCTAACTTCATCTAAACAAACTCTTCAGCTTTATAATATTAGTATAGATTGGTATTTACATAAATTTGTGTTCTGTGCATATCCAGTAAGTAGAATTTTTATTGATCGTAGTCGATCCACGCTGAAGCTATTACTGGTTTCAGCATGAATGTTTCGGCTCGCCCGGGGTAGTACCACCCTCTCGCAGAAAAAGCGACGTGAAGTAACAGTGCTTGCATTGTTGCGTTTCGTTCGGTCAGTGAGAGCGCCGGATAATCCGCCTCCCCTCTTCCTCGCCCCTTCTCCATTCCCCATCCTTCAAACATAGGGTGGCAACGGACTTGTGACTCTTTTGGTGTTGCAAGTGTCTATGGACGGTGGTGACCATTTAACATCAGATGACCCACATGTTTGTTTGCCTCTTATGATATAAAAAAAATATATTAAACTGGCTCATGGCTAAATGACTTTGTGCAGACTCGCGACAATGCTTTGTTTTTAAGTCGAAAAATAAAGTCCAATATTAAATCTTAATCAATATGCAATAATGCAATGAGGATGTAAGTTAATTACGTTTCCATACTTCTTAACTACTCATCCGATCATTACGAAGTTTTTTCACACATATCGTCAAATATCATAGGCACTGAAAAGGATATTAAGGCAAGCGAAACCGCGATCAAAAGTTAGTTTATGATATAATAAATATAAAAATAATAACTGTTGCAACATTTAATGCGTTTTAGCATCATGAATGTTACCTCTTTCAGTATTAATTAATGCAGGAAAAAGCTATAACATTTACGATTTTAAACAAACACGATTATTAGGTATGCTTGTACAAAATATACTATAACAATTTCTGTATAATATTGCTATTTTGACTATAAACTTACTTCTCAAGAGGTTCATTAGATGGCAGTGTATTGTAATTTTATGTTTTTGTAAATTTTATATAAAAATAGTTATACATGACAAATTAAATTTTAAGATTTAATACATTTGAAATACATATTTTAAGCGGATTTTTAAATAAAAAAAGTATTAAGTAAGTTTCAGTTCATTTTAGGGCTTTCCTTGTTCGAAAAAACGAAAAAAACGGATCCGAATGTCAGATATTCTCCTGTCACAGAATTAATTAGTCGTCAATTTAAGAAAAAGCAAATAAATCAGAAAAAAATGCAATTGGAATATAATAATAAAAAAACTCTATAAGTCATTCATAACGCCATCTATTGGATCTATGTATAACTAAGAACAAGCCTGGTGAGCTCATAAGTACAAAAAATCCAAGCAAGCAATTCAAGCAGTATAAATGGAAAATACTTGTTATACCCACCCACCTTGGCTTTATACAATTTCAATGTATTAATGTTAAAGTATTACATAAGCAAAGTTTTTGAGGTTTATGAGAAGTGCCCTTTGGTCAGCAAAAGTAAGCAACGCTCTTATCTTTTTCATGATTACGTAAACATTAATAAACTATTTTTTTTAATCTGTTCTGATTTCCTTATTGGGCAGCAGTTAGCAGTCTACAAATAAGAAATTTATATTCTGTAGAGGAATTAACTTATAATAGTTTACTACTAGGGCGATAGTAGCCCTGTGTATAAGACTGTGCGCCTCAAATCCAGATACTCCCCGATCCCCGCACCCCTCTTTTGTGCTTACGTAATACTTGAACGATCCCTAAGTGATTAGATTTTGGGGTGTAAGGGGTGTCGAAAAACATCTAAGACTTGAGACATCCAAGCCAACCTCACCGGCACGTGGTGCACCCTGCTGAATACCGAACGAGGCAATGGCGACAGCGGGGTGGTAGGTTTTTAAAGCCTGACTGGGTCGCAACCACCATGTATATGGCAAAAAAGCTTGTCATAGTGATTCGCTTCAGCGGGTCGCGTTTCGGGATCAGCCTGTGCATATCCAGCTCTTCGCTTGCCAGCAGCGACCGGCGATGGATAGTGTGTCACTTGGTCGCCATTGTTTTTGGATTGTACTGTGCTTACCGTCAGGCACAGTGCAGTCATTTTGCCGTGCTACAATAAAAAAATATAGATATATGTAGGTAGCGCTTTGACATTTACACTGCAATAAAGTCAAAGAGGCTTGGGGTCTTCAAGTAAACAACTTTTTGTTTTTGTTTCGCGTAAGTTTATTATATAGAATATATTAAAATTATAATCTTTAAAGAGCAATGTCGAGGTATATACAATCTATATACTGTATATGTTCGTACTTTTTAGATTTTGTTTAAGAAAATTGTTGCAAGTGTCTAGGAATAAAGAATAAATACATTTCAATCATTTTTAGAAATGTTTTTTGCACACGCATCACTTCTAAAGTACCGCGTTCACAGTATTCATTTGTGAATCATGCAATTTCGATTGTATGTTTCACAAATGTATATATGTATGAATAGCTTAGAATAGTTAGCTAGGACAGACGCGTCTTTTTCCAGGTAACAGCCCAAGCCGAGGTGTGCGTGCACCCTTGTGTATGTTACCTAAAACCCAAATCGGTTGTGTGTCTTATGCGCCAACCTTAGTATTCCGGTCGAAGCTGTGAAGACCCTGCCGGGTCAATAGCGTAGTCAGTTCGAGAGAAAACCGCGTTCATGATAAAATCTTTTCAAGAAAATCAGAAACCATATACTCGAGTAACATTTAGTTTTTGTTTAATTAAAATTAGTCGACTCTATCAAAAGTTATTGTAATTTTAATGACGACGCGATGTAAGTACGAGAGAAAAGTAGATGAGTAAATGGACTTAATACGTTACGATGACGTTATTAGTCACTGTTTTGTATATAGGTTCCACGCGGGCGAAGTCACGGGTACAGCTAGTATTTAATATTGTAATTAAATTTTTGTTTATTATTGTATTTCATTTATGTAATTAGTGTATAGTATTGTATATGTTCATAAAACTATTTCAATTTTGTGGGTTACTGTACCGCTGTTCGCGAGACGTGCTTTCATTTCAGTAGCGTCCGCGTTGGAAGTGCATCTGGCTGTTATCATGTTTTAATCAAGCCTTTAATTGCGTTTGTATTTAATTAATACAAAGTTATTATTATTTGGTATAATTATACAATTCCGTCATACTATTTGTTGGTAAGTCAGAGGTAATAAGAATAGGGATAAGTACATCAGAGGAAGATTCAAAGTAGTACTAATGAGAGAGAAGTTGAGGAGTAATAAGTTAGCATGGTATGGGTTCGTCGTGAGGAAAGATGAAAGTCATCTAACCAAATGGTGTTAAGTATGAAGTAGGACGCTTATAGCAGTGGAGGGGGACAGAATATGATATGGGTAGATTAGGTGAAGAATTATATCTGTATAAAAGGCATGAATTATGAGATGACAACTGACAGAGGAGAGTGGAAGAGGAAACATGTTGTGCCAATCGTCTTCAAGTGGAATAAGTATTAAAATGATGATTATAGTGGTCCTATTATTTGTAGACTTATTGTATGAAGTAGCGAGTTGGCGTAAGTCGCTATGTAAAATTAACTTCCATTTTCAACAACTTCACGGAAACTATAACGTCACCACGATAGGCCAAATGCCTTCAGTTTATGAATTCATCATCGCATTTACAACTTCTATTTTATTTAACAAGCTATACCCGTGGATCAGTAGAGGTTTTTGGTTGAAACTTAATTGATTTTGTATAAATGTTGCTCGTATTCGTACATTTGCATACACAAATTTGCAATTTACCGTGAAAAATAGGTGGAGCAACGCTTTTGGTAAAAAAAAATTATGTCATAGGAGGCAAACGAACAATTGAGCGAACGAACACCTGATGTTAAGTGACCACCACCGTCCATAGACACTTGCAACACCAGAAGAGTCACAAGTGCGTTGCCATCCTCTGTTTGGGGGAGGGGAAGTGGGGAAGGGGGAAGGGGGAGGGTGAGGGGAGATAGGTTATCCGGCGCTCTCACTAACCGAACGAAATGCAACAATACAAGCACTGTTATTTCACATTGGTTTTCTGCGAGAGGGTGCTGAAACCAGTAATAACTTCAGCGTGGCTCTACCACCATTAAAATTATCAAACCATGTTCATTATTTTTCTATTCCTACATACATATATATGTGAAGAGAGTATGTATGCATGCCAGTAACTATTCACAAATATCAGTATACCGGAGGTGTAATAACTTTAATCGATTATTTTATTCATAAATAATTTTTTTATTAATTGCATTTTTTATTTAAAAAAAAAAAAACTTATTAACTTTCTTAATTCAACTGACAAATACAATATTATTCATATTTTCATACAATTGTGTAATCTAGTGACAAACGTATACAACTTTCAAGCTGGAGTTTTCGGCGGGATATTAGAATCTTATGTAATAGATTTTATATTTTATTCATAATCTCGTATTATTTGGCTCTATATTTTGTAATATTGATATTATTTTTACGTAATATTGTTTGATTATTGCGCACAAATGAAGTCGATGGGAAATAATACCAGCATGGATTTTGACCTTTCAGAAAGTCTCCTAGGAGAGTTCTAACGGCCACCATTTTGTTAGTTCATTGAAATGTTTGCAAGAAAATTGTACCTATTGGACAATGACAATGATAAAATAAGATTTAAACACTTGTATTGAGTAATTAACTAAATACGATTTATGCTTTTTTACCTCTGCTACGTAGATTTATGAATTTAATTATTTTTTATTAGGCTCCAACGATGGTAAATATGTTGTTAGCTGGCTACAACGAAAACACCGGCGGTGAGCTTTATACCCTCGACTATCTGGCTTCGTGTGTGAAAGTGCCTTTTGCAGTCCACGGCTTCGGCGGCCTGCTCGTATTGGGTCTACTTGACGAGCATTACAGACCGAGTGAGTTTATCTTTCGTCTTTGTCATAATTTCTTTGTAGATTTGCTTTTTGTTTTCAAAGTAATCTCCGATATAAGAACAAACATAGACTGTTTAAATATATTATTAAAATCAGCAGTGATATTTGACCTTGCATTGAATTAATTCGCATATGTCAGACCCGAAGTAGCCTTTTATTATTTTTTATGAAGGGTCATGGTCAGCATATGCATATTTATAACATTGTTTATATAACCTTATTTATATATACTAATATTAGAAAATTTATTTGTTTACTGGCGGGTCGCGCGGACGTTGTCCTGCCTTGATAATACCAGTTGTGAATCTAAACCATTCTCGGATCCACTGGAACACGCACACAAAATTTCATCAAAATCAGTCTAGCCGTTTAGGAGGAGTTCAGTGACATACACACGCACAGAAGAAATTTATATATAAAGATTTGTTGTTTTAGTTGTATCCAATGTTGTCGCCAATGTCTAAAATAATTGGTTAGACTTGAAAAAATATTATAGCATGTTATAGTATAATTAATGAGGAAGACAACAACACCATATAGTATTACGCTACAATCTGTAGGAGCTGAGCAATTATTATATAACTTTTAAGTAAGAAAGTATTCTAAGTGAGATTGAAGTAAAGCAGCCACGCTGCGAAAAAAAATAAACGTCAGTGAAATGACGGGGTTCAGCTAGTCATATTATCTTAACTAATTTCATAAATACGTACGTGTGTTTGTTCGTTATACAATCATGCCTTCATTAAACAACTTTTATTCGGGACAAATACTTTTCATGAAAGATATGTCTTATATTCCCTTACATTTAATTCTGAATTACACCTTGTATCATAATAATTAAATAACTGATATAAGGAACTAAGAATCATACTGGGTTCATAATAGTCAGTCTTCTTCGAGGAGGTTTATTACCTGAAGTCTGTCGAGAGACACAAATAATTAATACCGATAGCCGAACAAAGCTGACTTCCTGGTGATCACACTATGTGTGGGAACGTAAAGGGCAAATGTTTTACCAGCGTCATATTAACGAGTACCTATATTTCAATTTCAGCTTTAACAGAGACTGAAGCTTATGAAGTGATTAAATTATGCGTTCAAGAGATCCACAAGAGGTTATTCGTGAACCTACGTAATTTTCAAGTGAAAATCGTTTCGAAGGATGGCATCAAGATAATGCCGAGTATAAGCCCTGGAACATTTATACATACTTAATATTGTATTCATTAAATTTAATGGCGATTGTGTATTGTTATTTTATCTAAGGCGTATGTAGTTTTTGCATATCTGTAGTGTATTAGCGACTGTCAATATGGCTTTCGCCAACGTCGCTCGTCTGGTGATCTTCTAGCCATCCTGACACATCGCACATGCATCTGCACATGAGGCAGTCGAAAGCGAGGCTGAGGCCATGGCCATAAGTTTAGACGTAGCGAAGGCTTTTGATCGGGTTTGGCACAAAGCGCTTCTCTCGAAGCTTACTTCCTTTGGACTTCCCGGGAATGTATGCAATTGGGTATCTAGCTTCATCACAGGCCGAAGCATAAAAGTCATAGTCGACAGTGAATGCTTCGATTTGAAGCCTGTGAATGCTGGTGTTCCATAAGGTTGTCTACTCTCTTTCTTCAGTATATCAATGATATGTTGCAAGTAAGCAACATTCATTGCTATGCAGACGATGGCACTGGGGATGCTCTATACACTGGCCATGCTAATATTTCCCGAGAACGCGTTGTAGAGTGCCGGAATCAACTTGTGTTTGAAATGGAGACGTCACTCGAACTCGTCTCGCACGGGGTAGACAAAACTTGGTCCATTTTAACCCCACAAAGACACAAGTTTGCGCCTTTACCGTGAAAAATACAAAGTTTGATGTAAGGCCTAGCTTTCAGGGAGTCCTCTTAGTCGCCAAAACCAGTATTGGTATCCTCGGCGTTGACATATCGAGTGACGTTCAGTTTGGCGGTCATTTGGAAAGCAAAACATTGTCGGCCTCCAAAAAACTAGGTGTCCTTAATAGGGCAAAACAGTATTTCACAGCAGAACATCTTTTTTTTTTTTTTTTTCCTCGAACTGACTACGCTATTGACCCTGCAGGGTCTTTACAGCTTCACCGGACTACTAAGGCGAGCGCTTAAGGCACTCAGCCGATTTGGTTTTTAGGTAACATACACAAGGGCGCATGCGCACCTCGGCTTGGGATGTTACCTGGAAAAAGTCACGTCTGACCTAGCTAACTATTCTAAGCTATTCATACATATATACATTTGTGAACCATACAGTCGAAATTGCATGATTCACAAATGAATACGTGTATATCGGAATGAAACGAACTAAACCTATTCGATTCAGTTCGTTGAGGGAAAAAAACAAAACCCTCCCAACATGTGTATGTATGTGCACGTGTGTGAAAGAGATGATCTCATATGTGTGTTCAAGTGATGTAGATGAGTCACTGTATCGCGAAAATAATACCACGAGGGCTCCGCGCGGGGACGACCTAGGCTCGAAATATTACTGAGAACCGCGATGTGTGCGGGAGCTAAAAAGGATCGATTACAAAAGCGCGGGCGCAACACGCATTTAATAAGATCGAATTTAAATTTACTTTACGGCGACGGCACCGAAGTCTAAAAATAGACATAACAAAAATTATTATTATTGTTTGACGGTTATTTTTAGGGGAAGATAGACGTAAATACGCGATTTACTCTATCTTATTGGAGTTATTTATTTTTTAACAGCTGCGCGCGCGAGCCCTTGTAATGTAGCCGCGATGGCTGGAAACCTATGTATTGCAGTGACGGATCCTAGAAGAGGATTTCGGGCGGTTTCTTCGTACGCTGAGATCTCCGAGATCTCGTGGAAAATGAGTAGTTGACCTGCGTAGTCAATACTCGACAGGGAGAAAGAGTAGGCGGGGTGATCCTGTGAAGGATTAGCCGCCGGAGACTACTTAAATAAACAAACAATTAAAAGAAAATATATTTAAAAATAAATCACTGAAGAATTAAAGAAATACGTAAATAAATAGATAAACAAAAGAGTAAATAAATAAATATACCAAGAAATAGATAAAGCAATAAATAAATACAAGGAAAGGTCTCACTCAGTTCCAAGAAAAAGAACGCAGGTGCAGCGCACCTGTGAAACGCAGGTGTGCCGGATCGAAACAACACAATAACTCTTAGTTTTTTGAAAGTCTGGGTAGCACACATTGGGTTTGAAGTTAATCATTTAAAAAAAGAAAATGTAATTATTGGAATGATGCAGTGCTTGCCAGATAGTAAATGTGGCCGATAACATGCTGATTTGGACTAAACTTTGACAGTATACGGTTCAGTGTGTCACCACTGTGTCACTGACCCGAGCCTACTGCATTCATAAGCTTACTATATAATGTGCGTAAAGAAAACGGAATGAAGAATGAAAGAGAGAGGGAAGAGATAAAAAGAAAAGAGATAAATACACAAATGAATAAACGAATAAATAAATAGTGGAAGAAAGAATGAACAACATATACAAAAGTAGACAAAACACTGCAAATAAATATTGCATTTCTTTAAATAGTTTAAGTGAAACTACTAAAGATGTTTTCACTTAAAAATTAATATTAATGGTAAGTTTACATTTTGTGTGAGAACGAAAATTGCCATCTATAAAAATTGGCTTTTGCTGTCTATTTAGCTCGCATTAATATCTCCTCTCTCTCTCTCTCTTGGGAAAAGAATATATTTTTCTGGGTGAAGAAAAAAAAATGGGATGTGGCTGTGTCGTCACTGCCGTTTGTTGTACGTGAATACGTCTTGTAACGGGCGATATTTTCTATTAAATGTACTGGCACCGTTGTTGATCCGTTCGGCCGCGTTCACTTTTTTACCGGTACTGCTTCACTCGATTGTATGGTGTTTTATTAGTACCATTCAATTGGTTTTGAGATGCTCTTTGCAACCCTATACGATTTTTGTATTGAAACTTGGCTTTTCGACGCGTATAGGCCGACATTATATATTTCTTGAATTTTTTTATTATTTTAACAGCTTACTATATACACAGTCACAGTTATTACACTAATGTTTTAGATATAATCGATAGACTTTGAAAAGAGCTGACGATTGAAACTTGAACAAACGTCATAGCTTCATCGAGTCGAAAGTTATACTAAATGGAAATCACAAAACGCAGCAGATTTACCGCAAAATGCCGAATTAAAGCCGATAAATGTTCCGCTTTTTCAATGTTAGCAGTATTGAGCGCTTAAGGCACTCAGCCGATTTGGTTTTTAGGTAAAATACACAAGGGCGCATGCGCACCTCGGCTTGGGATGTTACCTGGAAAAAGTCACGTCTGACCTAGCTAACTATTCTAAGCTATTCATACATCAGATGGTGGATATAAAAGCAGAACATCGTTTACTACTTTATAAAGCGCAGGTCCGGCCACACAGTGGAAGCCTCCAAGGTGAGGTTTTCAAGGTCGTTTCTGCCTCGTACTTCGATCCTGTGGAATCAACTCCTAGCGGCGGTGTTTCCAAACGATTATGAATTGCGAACCTTCAAGAAACGAGCATACACTTCTTTAAAAGGCCAGCAACGTACTTGTGATCGCGGTGTTGCTAGTATCTATGGACGGCGTTGATGACTTACCATCGGGTGACCCGTCTGTTAGTTTGCCTCCTATAATATAAAAAAAACCGTGCTGAAGCAATAGGATGGTGGTAGGGCTTTTGAAGCACATCTAGATAGCTACCACTCTCAAGTTAAGCATTTGTTGCTAAGCACCTATGAATGTGTCTTAGCAGCAACATTTACTAGCCAGTCTTCTACGTTGAGCATGCTAGTCATTTTACATCAAGGTGAGACTGTGAACACTAAAATTTATAAAATATAAAGATAAAAATGAGATGAATTGTTTTTTAATAGCGAGGGAAAAGCGTTTAACAATGGTGACTACGTAATCTTGTGGATGCAAACATTACTTAACTATGTGGTTTTTCGTAACTACGTAAAGTAATGCTGTCTCATATAACGCAAGCTATTCTATACTATAATTGATATTGCCGACTATAAAGTAGTCGTTTGGTGAAGCTGTGAAAGACCGTCAGGTCAGTAGTAGTCAGTTCGAAAAAAAATCGTCTTTTTTTCCGAAAGGCTTTCTTTGCGTTAGTTAGTGAAAATGAGAAAATTCAACAAACTATCAGCTGCATGAGAATTGTACATATGTTATTGGTCATTCTATTTAATCAGGTATTTTGGATGCTACGTTGGTAAATTATCATTTCTTTGACGGAAATATCAGTGCCATTGTACTTTATACTTGTTAAGACCACGTCAAGAGAGTCACTGATATACCCAATACAAATACTGCATTAAACGATCAGTGTTCTGCCAAAATACTACGACAGATGGGTAGTTAAAATTTTTATATTATGAATAATTAATAATCATTTATACATTTCAAGAATAAATGAACTTAAAACGATTCACCAAACGCTAGAATGCATTGTCGGTTGAATTGTCGGTTTGCTGTATTATATACTGTATAGTTATTTCAATAATTAGATACTTAGAAACGTGATACGTTGTGTTTGATCATTTTAAAGGATTACTTAAAGGTTACGATCACTATTATTCTGTGGTTTCGTATATATATATATAGATTTATAAAACATTCATGGATGCCTTCTCAGGCCTAAATTAATAAACTATTTTTGGAATTGATTTGGAACAATGTTTTTTTATGTATGACCAGTACCCTACATCGTTTTCTGTAGCTCTGACAACCAATGATATTAAAACTAAAATGCTGTTTTAGTTATTATATCATTGCAGAGAACGTATAACTCATTCGCATTTATAATGCCGGTTAAGATTGAATACTTCTCGATGATATAGCTTTCAATTACATAGCGAGGCATCACCTATCTTCGCTCGTGTATACTTAGCGAGTACTTTAAAGATAACGTATGCACCTCAAACAACGTCAAGCGATGGCCAAGCGATAACGACGTAGACACGACCGGCTTATTATCACCGCAAACGTACTCGTATTATCATGGACGTTCTGTCAACTACAGCTACGGGTATTGTAAAGGACATTCGTTTGTATGCAGAAAATATGCGAATATATTTACAGATATAGTACGATGTAATTACTGCACAGTAACTTTTTTGGTTATCTGAGTAACTATGCAGGGTAGAGCTATGGAGTAGTATATCATATGGGTCTCCACCCAACAAAATGTCTACCAAAATGTATGAAATTATTATTCCATAAATTGCCATAATGCCGCTACTATAGCTAGATTTTATTATGTGAAATTAATGTTCTATATAGGAGTTTTCAGCGGGATCTTAGTCCACCATGTAGTGGCTTTTATTTTTATACATACTCATGTCTTATTTGACTTTATATTTTGTAATATAGTTCGGTTATTGTGCACAAATGAAGTTGATGCGAAATAATACCACAAAGCATGAATTCTGAGATGCCACAAAAACTCCCTGGTAAGTTATAACAAGGGAGCCACCATCTTTTCAGAACATTGACATTATCACAAGATACTTGTGACATTATACCTACCTACTCGACAATGGCAGTAATAATCTAGAAGATTAATTGCCAAATATAAAATAAAGAAGAATATTGTATGTAATTGAAGGTTGTCCAAATGGTCGAGATATAAAAACTATCAAAGAAAGAAATTCAGTGTCTTTTTTAAACTCTCGCTACCTATATAAATTACTAACTGACCCTCTACTTCTATATCTATATCTTCTATAAGTCTCTACTTCGTTGGGCGGTAATAGGCATTATCAAGCTGCAACTTTTTTCTAGAAATCAATCATATATCTTTCATTGTTAAGACAGCGTTCGTAAGAAACGTTTTACCATTTTTTCTCCGACTCCCCAGATATTACCCCCTACAACCTCACAAACTTTACCTCTTTATGATATTAGTATAGATAATATAATTAGTTAATAGCTTCTGCCCGTGACTTCGTACGCGTGGAATGGTTATTTTGCGCTAAAACGCAGCGGAAGCTCTGAAACGGAAAAAATACCTCAAATTTGCAACATTCTTCATTGATGCTCTGCTCCTATGGGTCTTAGCGTGATGATATAACCTATAACCTTCCCTGATAAACGAGCTATAACACTGAAAGAATTTTCAAAATCGAATCAGTAGTTCCTGAGATTACCCCTTACAACGTCACAACGTCACAAACTTTACCTCTTTATAATATTAGTATAAATTAGCACATTCCTTCAAATTTTATTCTACAGCTCCACTCTCCATAGAAACTGATTAATTGAAGTAGAAAAGAAAGAAAAGAGTTGTAGATCCTGTGCAAACTTCGACTGTGGTTGCAACATTGCCATTTCTGTAGTAAAGCAGCAGTGATTATGCTGCTGGGTTTTGTTCTAAGTTGTGTGGTTGGCATCGCGTATTCACAAACGAGGCATTGCAATTCTGTCCTCAGATGAGGCAACTTATTTTATAAGTGGTCTGAAGACATTGGGACTTTTCGGTGTTGGTTAAATTTAACTGTTGGCGGCAGTTATCATAAATACCATGTAGTTTTTATAAACAAGGAGACAATGCATGATGGTTGTTGTTAGGTTATAGAGGACACCGGATGGTTACTGTTGGACAGCATCAACTAAAAATCCCTCTATCCGTCTCCTCGTCTTCTAGCGTTATTTGCATCTGGAGTCGAACCAGTGGATACAAGGATCGCTGGCACATATCTCCGTACATATAGGCAAGCACTACCCCCTGTAAAACGGGCTCTCCACTATGGTGCCTATCACTGATTACGAACTTAATCTTCGTTGTCATTTTTTGACGCGGTTTTCTTCTTACTTGTTCTTGGTCCACCTATCCCAAAATCACATGTGGTAATTTTCTTTTTGGAATTATCAGTTTGCTATTTAATACAATAAGAAAACAAGTAAACAAAGGAACGTTAAAGTAATAATAATATTTTCATTTCTTTAAGTATTTCCAAACAATTGATCGTAACAAATTGATTTGTTTAACATTTCTGAATACAACATAAATGTCATTGAATGATCGTTTTGTATTGCATGAAGCGTTTATTGTAAGTGAAACAAATCAGAAATCCTAAATGGTTGGATTTATATAATACTATAAGGTATTGGTATATGAGATTACGAGAGGCAGACCCATTCTGGGCTTCCTTAAGTTTTAACAATATCTTCATCGAGTCAAACTTTGGTTACGTTTATAATACGTACCTATACGCCTATATCAACTGGTTTGGACATTTATACTGACATTCGTTTGAAATTACGGTGAGTTTCTGATTTATAAATCGATAAAGAATCATTCTTTGTGACAGATTAAAGGCTTAACAAACAAAGAGTCACATTTTCACACTTTATGTATACCTGTTGAATGGTAATAACAACCAATACTCTACGTTTCTCTGTTAGAAATTGGTTGGACTTTTAATACACGGGATTTGTTAAAAAAATAGACGGACTGAGGTCATAAAATAAATGCATTTTATTTGCGAGTTATACGTCTGGATTCCGTTCAAAGTACTCTCCTTCCCAACGCACACACTTATCCCAACGGTGTTTCCACTTGTTGAAACAGTCCTGGAACGCTCCTTTGTGATTGCCTTCAGCTCCTTCGTCGCATTCGCCTTAATCTCCGAAATCGTTTCAAATCTTCTGCCTTTCAGGATTTTTTTAAGTTTTAGGAACAAAAAGAAGACTCGATAAGAAGTTTTCATCTTCATTTGAACGGTCAAGCAGTTCCTGACGAACCCGGACTCGATTGGCTTTTCGATCGTTCGCAATGAATTACGCAGCGACGCGGTGCATATTCAATTTTTCGGTCAACATTTCGCAAGAAGACCAAACTGATATTCGGCAAGCTCCCTAACGGTTAGACGTCGATTTGCGCTCACCAGGGTTTTGATTTTGTCAACGTGTGGGTCGTCATTTGGTGTTGTAGGATGTCCAGGACTCTCATCATCGTCAATCGATTGTCGGCTATCTTTGAAACCTTCATGCCACTTGAAATATACAGTACGCTTCATGGTAACATCGCCGTAAGCCGTATTGAGCATGGCAAATGTATCGGTTGCAGATTTTCCGACATTCACACAAAATTTCACAACGATTCGTTGCTGCTTCAGGCTGTCCATTTTACAATCCGACAAACGAAAAAAACACTCTTTACTAAAAACTGTGTTGTTTATTAACAAATGAAGACATCCGCGATCGGATAATCGGCTGATATACGAATCTACGCCGCGCAATTCAAACAGGGCGCGTATTTTTCGAACAGACCTCGTATTACTTTTAAGTTATGGTATACAAGATTATTGATTCTCGCTTGGTATTTAAAATTAAAATTGAAAATACTTTGTTCAATTGAAGCCCTGAGAAAGAATTTATGAACATCACAACTACCACTGGTTCAGACAAACAACCCAGTCATCGAAACGAACCGGCCAGAAATTCAATCTTTTCATTATACATAACACAAAATATTTTTATTCAATTATGTACAATGGTGTAAAGTAAACCATAAAAGATTTGACACAGTAGAGCATTGAAAACTATTGGTGAAATTTTGTCTTAGCTATACAAATCCAATTTAGTAATATTATGGAATATTCAGACTTGTTCTGAATTGTTTACTATAAAAGACGACTTCCGTCGGAAGTTATGTATGCTATACTTACTATGCAAACTATGTGAGATAGATACCTTGCGTTACGAGCGAGGTTGTGGAAATTTACACACTTGTAATCCGCTCAAGGAAATTATTGCAAGGGAAATCAACCAGTATGACGTAGATAATATCAAATTGCACGAGAAGTGGTCACGATGTTTTCCTTAAACTCATCCTTTGAAATGATGACAAGGACGTTGTGATAATACGCTATGTCTCGAAATGGGGCTTGTTTTTTTTCTTTATTTCTGCAGACTCTTGGTCCGCAACTTTTTTCTGCTTTGTTTTATTTTATTATCATGTTAAAAATAGTTTTAAATGTGAGACTTGACTGAGAATTCGGACTTTTAATTGAGATTATTGCATCTATGGAGGCTTCATTTTCTATATTTTATAGCCATTTTTCAATTATAATATACAATGTTCCGCACCGGAGTGTCCACGACGGGATGGATGAATCTATTAATTGTATCGTACGTATAAAGTATAAAAGGCACAGGTTTTGGTGTATCTGGATATCGCTACTATGCTAATGGGCCTTGTTCGCGAGTATAAATGCCAGAATAGAAATGTAGGTATCTGGCGCGATATATTCAAATAGAGGTTACTAAATATCTTTGCTAAATAGGCTTCATTATAGTTTTATGGTTTTATAAACACTTTTTTCATCGAATATAGTGTATTTCTATTTCAATTCAGAATATAGTTATTCAAACAGTATTGAAATTGGATTTATTTGCTTACAAAATAGTTTTTGAAATGTGCAGTTAATTAATCTGAAGGGTAGTTCCTTATATAGGATTTTTTCAATGATTATGCAATGTTAGATCATAGTTAGAATAATCTAACTTTTGATTAAAAACACAATCTATCTTAGTAATAAAAATATATTAATTAAATTCTATCAAATTGTAAAGGCAATTTATAGAAATACTACAATGAAATATAGGAATAACATGAATAGGTTTACCATTTTTTTGATAATTTCAAAACTAACACACACTGAGTGCGGCCAAATACGTACCAACCTTATTACGAAGTATCGGACGATATGACAAATTGTAATGACAATTAATTAGTAATTTTGAAAGTATACCGATAACAGCTTAGTTATAAATACATAGCTAAAAGAATAAATAGCATTTAATTACTTAGGCAATTAAATATTTTATCAGTCTAAAGATATATACAACTTACATGATTATTCTATTATATACACTCACTAAAACAATACCACTTTGAAAGAAATATTTGGTAATCACAGTAAGTCCACTTTTCCGATAATAACACGGTGAAATTACTATCTTAGGTATTTAGATTTTAAGGTGGAGATTGCACTGACGAGATACGCGAAGCAGACGCGAGCGTTCGGGCCGGTGCGCTCGCGCAGACGGAGATGTCTTAAAGAGGCTGTTATCACGAGGCAACTGAATGTCGTGTGACCATTATGAAGGTAATCAACGGGATAATTTATTTATTGTCTCCGTTAATTGTTTTCGTGATTTTGTGTAATGCGAAAATTTTAAAATGTTTTGAGCGTTTTGTTTCGTTTAAAACTGGTGATTATTACCTTCGCTATGTAGCAGAACTCCTCGTATGATAGAAGTGGTATCTTGTAACAATTATATTAAACATACATTGTTATTTTTTGTAGCATTACTAAATAGTGTTACAAGCACATGTAAATATACTTGTATAAAAAATGAAGTAATCTGTCATTTAAGCGGAGTAATTTTAGAGAAGGCTGTGTGGATTTTAATGAGATTTTTATTAACGTAAAGGGTATATAGGCTAAATATCATTACGACAGTCAATAGAGGTTAAGCAATATGTACTGATAACCTATATTAGAGGTAACTCAAAATCGATCAAAGTATCTGTTAGTCATGAAAAAATTACATAAAAAAATATCATCATTTGCTACATAAAAACGTTTAAATAAGCATTTAAATAAAATTTAAAGTCGAGGCAGTCATAAGGACTGCCGACAGAAGTGAAAACTTAAAACAATGACATAAATGTGTACTATTTTGAATTTTCATATTAATTATAGTGTGAATGAAAATATTTAAATTTCAGAATTTGTTTATTGAAATTATTAACATTGATGGTTTTCATATGTATTGGCACTCGGAGCAATAATTATATACATTTTTATAAAGTTTATTAATCAATGAAACGTATGATAAGCTACAAAATATCAATATTACATGTACACAGATCCCTATACTACGCGTCGCTAGTCAGACGTAAGCCGCGCAAGAACAATACGCCCGGTTATGCTTACGTAGCATGTCATGACGCGAAATTATAAATTTATCTCCTGACAAAATTACCACTCAACGCGCCTAAAGAAGTTTTCACTTCAAACTGTCCCGCAAAAACAGGGTCCGCGTGGTTACCGGAGTGTAGAAATGAATGAAAGTTTAATCTCGGACAAGTTAGTATGTAGGTAGGTACTTACATCGCACCGAGTCTTCAGCAACAGATGACCGTAACAAGTCTGCGTTAAGTGAATAAGAAAGTGAGTAATTATCCAAACATTATTTTGTAGACATGCGAAGGTAAGGTTGCTCAGGCTGGTACCGCGGTCACAGATCCATGACTGGTACAAATATGGTCTAATAAAATAACTTTTACCCGCGACGTTACCCGCGTATTCACGTTCGTAAACGTCAATTCGCTTTTATACCGTTAATATATATTTTTATCTACTAGCTATGCCCGCGACTCCGTCGGCATGGAACCAAATGTAAAAAAAAACACAAGTTAATTCCATTTAGTTATTTGCTTTTATCTCGTAGTTAAGTTGCGTCGTCATTAAAATTACAATAACTTTTGATAGAGTGAACCGATTTTAATGAAACCAAGACTAAATGTTACTCGAGGATATAGAGGCTGTATCGTGAACGCAGTACTTTAGCAGTGATGCGTGTTCATACAAACGGACAGACAGACATTTAAAAAAATGATTGAAATGTGTTTTATCACTTATTCCAAGACGCATGTAACAATTATTTTCACTAAATCTAAAAAGAACAGACATATTACATTTACATTCTAGATATAGATAGAAGAAGATATATTATATATATAATTTAAAATCGCACCAAGTGTTGTTGTTTTTGTAAGTACAGTTGTTTTATAAGAGAGCTTATAATGTTCTCATCTACATCACAATATCGCTTCACATTAGTTAAGACTGTAACCAGACGTTGTTTTCACTTAATAAAAAAAGAACTGTAAGATTAGATTTGTTTCTTACTACAATATAATTTTTACGTAATATTTCAGATATCACATTAGTATAGAAAGAGAATTTACCTGTTTGGCGATGTTTACAATCGCAACAAACTACGAATGTAACATGACCACGTGAATATATATAAATAAACCTTATAATTAAAAAATAAAGCTTATTCAGTAATTTATTAACTCAGTACACAAAAATACTTATTTTTATATCAGAAAACTGGTTAATTAAGGTCCAAAACAAAGCAGTATCTTGTAATGTCGAAGTTCGTTAATAAGATATTAAAATTATGAAGAAATTATATGAAAATATATTGACTTTCGTATTTAGAATGTCAATCGAATTGCAACTGATTTCATCTATTTCGTATTTTTCTATAATTTCTAGCATGCTGGGCGGACGTTGTCCTGCCTTGATAATAATAACAAAATCTAAAATTCAACCACAGCGACACCTACCGTGTCCAATTGTGAATCTAAACAATTCTCGCATCTACTGGAACATGCACACAAAGTTTCATCAAAATCGATCCATCCGTGTAGGAGGAGTTTAGTAACATACACACGTACAGAAAATCTTTATATATAAACAAGCGGGCCGGGCAGACATTATCCTGCCTTGATATTTAAAAAAAAAATATAAAATTCAAACACAGCGCCCCCTACCGGGTCCAATTGTGAATCTAAACCATTCTAGGACCTACCGGAACACGCACACAAAATTTCATCAAAATCGGTCCAGCCCTTTAGGAGGAGTTCAGTGACATACACACGTACAGAAGAAATTTATATATAAAGATATAGGTTTTGGCATTTGACCATAATCTGATCTCATGTTAACGAGGTCTAATGTGAAGAAGAATGTGGTCTAAGGTCTAGAGGGACTGGTTCTCAAGTACGTGTGCCGGAACACACCAACAGATGCTTGGTGACTTTCAACTTATAAATGGTAAGCTAGCCAGGAGTACTTAGAGAAAACCCTACCACCGTGGAATACCCCCTACTAATACTATCGGTCGCCTGCGATTACATCTGCGTTTTTGTTTTTGTATGTATAATCTCTGTATTACTTTTGTCAAGACACTGACTACACATTTGTACATTACTTTGGCCCCCAATTGAACGAACAATTGGGTCACCTGATGTTAAGTGATAACCACCGTCCATGGACACTAACAAAACCAGAGGAGTTGCAAGTGCGTTGCCACCCTTTAGGGGGAAGGGTTAGTGGAGGGAGAGGGAGAGGAGAGGGTAGGGGAGGTGAGCCTCCGGCGCTCTCACTGACCGAACGAAACGCAACAATGCAAGCACTGTTACTTCACGTGAGTTTTCTATGAGAGGGTGGTACTACCCCGGACGAGCCGACCCATTCATGCTGAAGTCAGTAATAGTTTCAAGGTTTTAAGGGTTTATGCATCGCGCGCCTAAATAACTCTCAGATGTCATAACTGTTTCCAACTTACTTGAAATTTATGGTCATATTTTGGGTAATGTAAACAATCTTCTGAATATATACAATTTCAGTGTTTTGATGTTTGTCCACGATGAATTCCGAAACTACTCAACCGATCTTCATGAAAGTTGTCATTTATGTATAATTTGGTCCGATTTGAGAGATAGGATAATTTATATTTCGATGAATATTCTAAAAAATTTAACTATAAATTATATTATTGACAATGTTGTCCATTGTTATTAATTGTAAGTTTCATCTGTCTCGAACAGGTGGCGTTTTAAGTTAGTTTGATAACAGAAAACTGTAGGACCGACTGTTATAAATATCTCGTAGATGGCGCCACGCTTTAATTGTGAATTTCTTTTCAACTCTAGTTTATTTTATGGTGCACTACCAAATACCAAATACATACTTTAATATTACCTCAACATGTTATTTAACTGAGGCAAAGCAACAGTATAATTCAGATAGCATACTTAAAAATTATAGGCTGTGTTATTCTGATATATTACTGTAAAGTTTCAATAAAATCCGTCCAGTAGTTTTTGCGTGAAAGAATCATCTATCGTTATAATAAATTATATAAAGCTTATAATATATTGCTTAAGTGTAAGGCCCGCTAAGTTTTTTCTTCTAGTATAACAAGATACAGGCTCTACCTACTTTGGAAGTCATTGTAAAAATATGTGAAAATGTAAATATTAATGAATATAATTTGAATTTAAATCATTCCTCACAGAATTTGTTATCTATGAAGATGTTTTTAAACATATTCTGGTTATTAATGATATGATTTTTTTTCTTAAAACATAGGTTTGAGAAAGACAACGCTAATAATAGTCTGTTATTTCATGTAAACAATTGAAAAAAAAAGTAGTGCGTGGAGTCCCTCCGCGCGGAAGAAGTGTAACTTCGTAATGTGGAAATGAAAATAGGAAGGAGTAGAAATTGATTTTTAGTGAAATCATATTGTTTCTTTAAGACAACCTTTATTAACATTGCTTACAATTCACAATTGATCGCATCTTTTAATTATCATTTTCGAGTGGAGAAATATCCAAATCTATAACATTTACAATGCGATTATGATAACTACAGTAAGATACGAAATGTTCGATTATTTTTCTCGATCTGTCTCTTTCTATTCCCCCTCCCCAGGAGCGTTGAACGTTTAACGCAACAGTGCTTTCATACCCCCTCCATGGTAGCGTTAAACGTTTAACGCAACCTTGTTGGAAGTCGCATTAGAAGTTTCACTTCAAAATTGTATTATCGCAAATAAACATGTCCAACGTCCAACTCTAAATTATTCACTTTCTTTTGTTTGACTCGATAATGTTTTGTAGTTTATTATTATTAATTTCTTTACATAGATTTGGTAAACAACACGAGTGATTAAAAGTGTGCGAGTTTCGTCTGTAAGACAGTCTCCAAACGATTTAAAATATCTTTTCAAGATTTAGTTTTTGTGTCTCAACTTTGATGAAATTAAGCTTATACGTTGTTCTCGGGTTACATGTTAAACCCTATGACAATTCGTCTACGAAAAGTTAAAAAAAAATACACTTATTGTTTTCTGTTACACTTTCTATCAATCAGTTTTGGCAAATATTTTCAATGTTCAGACACGAACGTTCTGTTGTTTTATAGTATGAACGATATCTGCTCAAATAAAAAAAAATTGTACAATATAAAAAGTTTTGAATTTTGTCTTGTTTAAAAAAATATAACGTTATTACCATAAATTACTATATCTATATTTTTATTATAAGTATAGTAAATTCATAAATTAGAACATATGTAAAATACATATTAAGTTTTAGATTAAATTATACTCGCATATTTCAAGAGATTTTGCTTAACACAGGTAGAAACTGCATTTCGCATCAACCAAAAGTATAAAAATATTTGTACTGAATGCTCGTACAACTAATGTATGACGAGGTATACAGTTAGGAACGAGATATTATTATTTAACTTAATTTTTCCGACGTCATCATGGTTTCTTACATTCGTAATGTTATTCACGCGGTTTCTTGAATGCAAATGTAAAATACCACTTCAATATTTAACTAATTAAAAAATTTATTTTTTATTAATCTATCTATACTAATATATAAAGCTGAAGAGTTTGTTTGGTTGGTTGAACGCGCTAATCTCAGGTCCGATCCGAGTGGAGCGCCAATGAAGAATGTTTCAAAATCGGGCATTTTTTTCGTTTCGATTGCTTTCGCTGCGTGTTAGCGTTAGTAATACGTTGCCATGGTAACGTGGTAAGTTTCTATCGCAAACATTTTCAAAGATTATTTTGTGTTCCTAATCAAAAAGTGAATTCTACGTTAGTTTTCTTTCCAATTTTTTATTTGCGATCTATTATGTATTATACAAATAAAGTGTGTGTAGGTATGTAAAAATAAATAATAACTTTTTGGTGAATGGATATATGTAGCTACAAATAATAAAAAAAGAAATGTTTTTGTATTCAGTTGATATATTTATATTATTATATTTTGTTTGTTTTTCCCTGGTAATCTGCATAACGGGTGGACCTATTTTACTGGCAGATAGCCGAAATTATAGCAGTTGACATATTTTATTTTTCCGCGGCTAAGTCCGCATTTCTATTTCCAAAATGGTTGGACCGATTTTCACGGCATATTCACTGGTAGATAACGGACCTCATAAAAAGTAATTTAGGTTTTTTATTCGCCTTCGGCCGCAGTGGAATATCCGATATGCTTGAACTGATTTTCACGAGACTTTCATTGCCAGCTAAATAATTAATGAGCTATTTTATTTGAAGCTAGCGGGCTCGGCAGACTTTGTCCCTCCCTGATAATAAAAAGAAAACCTTGACAAATTATATCTAAATGTTCCCCATGAACCGTTCCACCTACTGGTGAAAACAGCGTGAAAATCCATTCTGTACTTTTTGACTTTATCGCGAACAGATAAATAGACAGACCAGAAGACTTTGTTTTACACTATGTACTGATGAACTGTTACCTGTGTATTCGTTCGTGTGAAATTGATCAAAAATAATTTGTTTACTGTAAACAAGCGCGTGAGACGTGCGCTGTACTGGACACTAAGAATAAATATATGTAATTTGAATTATATTATCATTTTGGTCAATTTGGCGGCCATTTTGTTTTATTTACCACATTTGCATCTACATAACTCAGTGATTATAGCAACGTAATAAGAATAACATAATTATATCGACAATATGAGCATGTTATATCTATATAATAAAAAAATAACACATATTGTTCGATAACGTATAGTTTAAAATTTTCATTACTTTCTTATAGTGTTAGTGAGCACTGTGGGTGGTATATAGTAAGTTATAGTTCCAGGTATGTTGCTGATGATAAATACCATCCCATTCGATATACTATTAGTATTCATATATCTAATGTACACATTACATGTTACAGTAGATGGTGTGCGTGTCGTAGTCACAAATGTTTTTGAAAAAGCATTTCTGTAATGTACATACCTACTTACAATTTTACATTTCTTTAATACATTTAATAAAACGCGTGCGGAGCCGCGAGTGACAGCTAGTATCTTTATAAATCGAATCAAATGTGTTTTTTTATTTATTTATTTACAAGGCACACATTACAGATAGTAAGTTAAAGTGTTTACAATAACAACATCATCTTCTTACCCTTATCCCACCTAAGTAGGATCGGCGCAACATGGTTTCCTTTTCCACGCTCGCCTATCAGATGTCATCTCAGTGTTCACACCTTTTAAACACATATCATTTAACACACAATCCATCCATACCTTTTTCTGGTCTTCTTCTACTCCTATATCCATCCACCATCATACTCAAATCTAAATAACAATTATTTTTTTCTTCTATATTATCCAGGATTATACACCCATATCTATGCTTAATAAAAATAATCATACAACCTTATACGAGTATGCTAACTTAAATATATGGTATTAGAGAGAAAACCTGTGTTTATGGACTATGCGTCGAAATTGATTTAGCCTAAGATGAAGTATGTATATTTCAATGTCGGCACAGCAGGAGATACAGTCGGTGATAGTATTATATAAGCAACACATGTTAGCGATCGAATTATTAAAATAAATTGTATTTATATAGAAAGTAATATGAAATAGTCTTTTGCAGCGACCACGAATATTGGTGTTAAAATTAAGGAAGTATAACAATTGTGGACAGGCTGTATAATTATAGACTTCTGTTTATAGTTTTCTGAAGGTTCATCAAAATCTGTTCAGTGGTTTGCCTACAGTTTTTTTTTCTTTTTAGTTAATAGGTTTTAGCTTTAGACCACAATCTCATTTGATGTTATATCACAATGTGGTCTAAGATAGTAAACACGCTAAACCCAGAGAGGGATACACTCTCACGAGCCTCTGCCGAGGCACACCTATAGCCGCTTGGTGATAAGTTTTCAACTTTTGCGTGGTAGCTAGCTGAGCTGGTCTATGCAAAACCGCAATACTATGTTATGATTACATCATGATGTCATCCTTTACTAAGCTTCGTCTCATCCGTAAAGTTTCGATCCTACGTCGACGCTGTATCCGAACACGCCAACTACTGAACCATAAACGCTTATAATGAATCTATATTATAATAAAACTGTAGCAGGGTCAAATCTGTACATTAAATATTTTTTGAAAATTTTGATGGGGGTAGGCTTTGTTGTCGATATAGAAGCCAAAAATAACCTTTTTAAAATTTTTGTCTGTCTGTCTGTCTGTCTGTCCGCGCATCACTCTGAAAGTACTGAACAGATTTTGACGAAACTTGGCACAGTGATAAATATTACGAAATTACATTTAGGATACTTTTTATCTCATAAAACACAAGGGATTCTCCAGGATAACGAACGAAAGTAAAAAAAATGTAGTTCATGATATTCTTGACGAATTTTGGTAAATTATTAGATTAGCTAAAAAATTAAGCTATATTTAACTGACTATATGTTGACATATTTACTGATATGTAACTAGACTTTTTTTGCGACACCTTAGTACAAGAGCCAGCAACGTTGGAAGAACGAGAATTTGAGAAAAGTTGGTTCTTTAATATGAAGATATATTATGCCCTTCCAAACAGGATTCAGGATACCTGGTAGCCGGTTAACGTTGTATTTTTTAATGCGAATTACACCTTTACAGATCAACATTTTGATTTATAAATAATTTAAGGAACATTTTTTGTCAGTAACTTTTATAAGTTTAACGTTTATACGCTATTAAAAACATGAATTTTTCACTGCCACACAATTTTGTTATTGACAATAATGTGCCTGATGATATTCTCACTTCAAACAAAATAATTCATTTCAAACCATCTTATTTTTTCCCTTGCAAAGAACATATTTCATTTTGTGAACCAGGCTCTTCCACAATTATGGCTATCTTTATTATACAGCCAGTGTTGCGCTAAGCTAGAGTTATAACTAAGTTATTCTATACATAGGTTTTGGTAGGGGGTAGAGCCACGCTGAAGCTATTACTGGTTTCAGGATGAATGGGTCGGCTCGCCCGGGGTAGTACCACCCTCTAACAAAAAGCCGACGGGAAGTAACAATGCTTGCATTAGTGCGTTTCGTTCGATTAGTGAGAGCACCGGAGAGGCCCACCTCTCTTCCCCTTCCTCCTCTCCCCTTCCGCTTCCTCCCCCTCCAACACAGGTTGGCAAGGCACTTACGACTCTCCTGGTGTTGCAAGTGTCTATGGACGGTAGTTATTACTTAACACCAGGTGACCCACCTGTCCGTTTGCCTCCTATGACATAAAAAAATACATTATATTTTTAATTTACCCTTTTTTATGTTGAAATAAAATAATATTAAAAAAAAGTATGTGTGTGTACTTATGTACACGCATTAGAAGTTATACTTCTTTGGCGTAACAAGTAAAAATCTTTTCAAAAATTTTATCTTGCGCCTTATTCTACGTTTGTAGAAAAAACGACACTAACAATAAAAAAAAGGTATTTAATACAATGAAAGTTTTAATATAAAGAAATACAAACAACAAATACAAAGAAACAAAATGTTGACTATAGCTAACTTCAGGGTGTCGGTTTTTCGTGACGGTGTGTGCGCGCAACGTAAAAATTTACTCTCATCATTTTTCCCTAACGCGCCAAAAGAAATATAACTTCAATAAAATTACAGATATCTTAACATGGTTTGAACATACTTCTTTATTTACAAAAAATTGCATCGGGCACATTATTGTTAATATCAAAAATGTCTGGCAATAATAAATTCACGTTTTAGTAGCGTTTAAAAGTTAGTGAAAAACAAAACATTCTAAAATTATATAAAGTTCAATATTTTTGCCTGTAAAGGTTTACCGGCAGCCAATTCGCTGTCGAAACCGTTGCCTAGCTCTTAGACAAATAGTCACAGGCAAGTGACAGATGACACATGTTGCTCATATCTTTTTAATATTTATGTTTTTCTTTAATACAATGTAGTGTGAAAAAGTTTTAATACAAGTTGAAAATAGTTATGATGTCATTCAGTGTTTAATTTATCATTATTTATTTTATGAATATATTTTAACGTTTAAATTACAATTTAACTCTATTAACTTGATATTTTATAATGTAAACTATACTGAGCGTATAGTAAACGCCTACAAAAAAGGGAAAGGAACTACGTTCCAACTGGAGGTCCATGGACCTCTCAAGCTTTTTTTACATTACTGCCAATATACGTAGGTTAGTTTTTATTTTAATTGAACCCGGTAGATGATGTTACGAACGGGTTGTAGGCTTATTGGGACAGAAGGTACTGGGACAACGTACTGGGAAGACATTTATCGGCAATATATGTAGGTTATTTTTTTGTCTTAATTGGACCCGGTAGGTGATGCTGCGAATGGGTTCTAAGCTTATTTTAAAATATTTCTCACATACCAACTGGGTATATGTTTGAGTGAGTCCCTGGATAGTTGGGATTCACAATTTGAAACAGTAGGTATCGCTGCAATCGGGTTTTGAGATTTATTTCGATTTTTCGCGTTTAAAAGTACAATCGAAACCGGTAATAACCGATTTGGTGCAGACGAAGTCGCACGGGTCAGCTAGTTTAAAATAAACTTAGAGCTAATAGTAATACCAAATAATCAAGTGAAATAAATCAATAAACAAAAGAATACAAATAGCACAAAACCATAATAATATAAAGGGAAATTAATTTTATTCGGATTATAATTACTGGTGGGGCAGGCGTGTAAATAGCCGTTCACCATGCGGTTTGAAAAAAACTTATGTCCGAACACGTGGATGCGTGTCAGACTAATTTTGTTTGTACTCTGAGTGTTGAAAATATGTGATCGATACTGGGAGGTATATACAGTACTTTCGCTTACCAGAATTGCTGGATGCGGCTGCCTGATCCTCGCACGTCCACAGATCACGAGTGACAGGGGTGATGGCCACCAGATCGTTCACACACGATTGTTAAACACTTAATTGAAAAGAATTGCACTGCGGATTTCACTTAATGTTTATATAGCGGAACAAAATGTCGCGATGCGGAGTATCTCAGAGCAGAGTAAGGAGCGGAGTATCTCAGAGCGGAGTACGTAGCGGAGTAAGTAGCGGAGTACTGCCCTTCTGTCAAAAGACAAAAGCGCCCCCCGTATCGACACAACTTATCAGAGCCAAACTAGATGGCGGGACATCCGCCTCACCAACTAGAATAATTGTCGATCTAAAAAGAGTTTTATAGCAAATAAGGATTTGTAAGTACTTCGGTTGTTACAACGGTGAATTACTATGAAATAAATAATGACATCGTAATTATTGAATGTATGGTGTTAAAATAGTTATTTATTTATAATTACAATTATTAGCGAACATCAAGTGTAACTATGTACAACATCATAGATTAAGTACTTTGTTAAACTACAACTTCCTTCACTTAGATTGTCGGTAGGTGAATTTTTTTTTTTTTTTCCGAACTGACTATGCTATTGACCTGGCAAGGTCTTTACAGCTTCACCTTTACAGCTTAGGTGAAGGTAGGCGATTCCTTTATAAGTGCTTGTAAGAGTTTGTACAAGGTTCATTTATTCATTACTGTTTGTGAGATCGTGAGATCTATCGTTATTGTCGCTAAGTGATAATTATTGTCTCCGAGGGTTTGTCTCTGAGATTATTGTAAAAGTATTAAAAGACAAAGAATCGAAGAAGTCGTCGTTTCATTTCAAAGTGTCGGTCGTGTTGTGAAAATACATACAAATGGAGGATAATGCCATCCGTGTGCTCGGCTCTCTACAGGCTCTACATATATACTCTGACATATATA
>MU158758.1:120042-164244 GCA_015888305.1 Antheraea pernyi
AGCGGAGTAAGTAGCGGAGTACTGCACTTCTGTCAAAAGACAAAAGCGCCCCCCGTATCGACACAACTTATCAGAGCCAAACTAGATGGCGGGACATCCGCCTCACCATACTCCCCGCCTTGAAAGCTCCAGAGCTTTCAAAGAAAATTATTATCTACACTATTAGGAAGCTATGGGAGTGGAAATGCACTAAGTTGTGAAGTTTTATAAGTATAGCGGTATGAAAGATATAAAAGAACGGTCGACAGTAGTTTGAAACAATTTATTATATAATTAATAGCGGTGTAAAATTAACAAAAAGTTTAAACAACAAAATCTAATTTGAGTATAATATAAACCAGAGCAGAGTAAGGAGCGGAGTATCTCAGAGCGGAGTACGTAGCGGAGTAAGTAGCGGAGTACTGCCCTTCTGTCAAAAGACAAAAGCGCCCCCCGTATCGACACAACTTATCAGAGCCAAACTAGATGGCGGGACATCCGCCTCACCAATTACAATAGCATTGGTTTCTATTTTTGATTTTTTTTCGTACTAACTACGCTATTGACTATTGACCTAGCAAAGTCTTAACAGCTTTACCGGACTACTCTATTTTTGATAGTTCAGGATGCATCAGGCTTAGAACTGTTATAATAGTCTTATTTGTATAGGTATTTGCTTAAATATTATGTCTTTAAAACTTATTTTATATTTTGATACTGAAAATGGTATAATGCGTAATTGCTATCTTATTTCTAGCAGGCTGTAACCGAAATAGGCGTTATATGTTTATACACCACTAACTTGCAACTACGCCTGTGTGTGTTTTTTATAAATTAATATGTTATAATAATATATCTTCATGTGTTTGCAACAGTTTACGCCGAGCACTTTGATATAGCTCCAAGATGGTATAGTTCTTGCAGCTCCTTGTATTTTGGCATTGTATTTAAAAGTTATGAGTCTATGTGTTATTGCGGTATACAAGTTCTATGATTGTAAAGTTTTGTTAAAATCCGTGCAGTAGTTTTTGTGTCAAAGAGTGTGAACCATAAATGAATAGGATAACATTAAAAATACACTCCATATTTCATAAACATAAACCAATATTGGAATACAGTTAGAATAAAATTACGATTCACTTTTTAGTATGAATGTATCCGACATACAAGTGTGTCTACAAGTGGTCATATGTAATTTAATGTACTCGTATGTTTGCTATTATTTATTATAGTAAATATTTAAGTTTCAGCAAAACGGAAAGTACAATTTTCATGGCGATCAGTTACACGGGTTAAAAAATTGATGCCTTGCGGTGCCACCTAACAACGAGTTATAGCATAACCGATGTCGTAATTAAAAATATTCTATATGAATAAATACTTAGGTATGCCGACTTTCATGATGATCGTTTAAAATGTTGGAGTATATTGAAGTGAAACTTCTAATGCGGCTTACAACAAGGTTGTGTTAAACGTTTAACGCTACCATGGAGGGGGTATGAAAGCACTGTTGCGTTAAACGTTCAACTCTCCTGGTGAGGGTGAATCGAAAGAGACAGAGCGAGAAAAATAATCAAACATTTCGTATCTTACTTTAGTTATTATAATCCCATTGTAGATGTTATAGATTTAGATATTTCTTCACTCGAAAATGATAGTTAAAAGATGCGATCAATTGTGAATTGTAAGCAATGTTAATAAAGTTTGTCTTAAAGAAACAATATGATTTCACTACAAATCAAATTCTACCCCTTCCTATTTTCATTTCCACATTAGGAATGTGCATTTGTTCCGCGCGAAGGGAATCGACGCACTATTTTTTTCAAATTCTAAGATATAATAGATACCAATAAAAACCATTTTTACGTATAAAGAAACCTAATCCATTAAATATATACAGTTCAGTCATAGCGCTACAGGAAAATCGATAATATACATAAACAATTAATAATACAAACTGAAATTATTTTACTTCGCGCGCGTGTACATTGATACACGCACCCCTTTTTTTTCAATGTTAAATATTGAATTCCGGGCAGCTCTATGGTCAAATGGCGTGACGATTCGCGCATGCGTAGCCTGTTACTCCATGTCACCACGATAACCTAAAAGAGAACAAACCAAAACATATTGACTAGTAACGTTATATTTTTATTAAATGCGCGGTGTTTATAATGTGTAGGCACGTGTAGTGTGTGATAGTTCGTCATTGGCTGTTTCGCAGTCGAACCATCGTTTCTGAATTAATGCTTGTTAAAAAGTGTCCGGTTTTGCAAACTGTACATCGTTCCGTGTTGTATTCGAATGTGTGGTCGTTGCGAGAAATGTGTGATATAAAATATAATATAAACTCATACAACAATAATATATATTTGATTTTAAGCAGTGTTCGCGCTGAATTTACAACGGGAATCTCATGAGACGGTGATTTTGAGGTTATTTTCTATCTCTTTTTAAATTACGTCGACAGACTAGATAGCAGATAGCGGTACCGTAAAGACATGATGATAGGTGTGATAACGATATGTGGAGGTCTAGGTTACTTATTAAAGGTTAGTAGGTATAATCTGTAGCAAATAATACGTGCTGATAATTAATTTAATAAGGTTATTAATATGACCTTTTTTATATTCAATAGTAATTTTAATATTCATCATTAAAAATATTGTAGAGCAAAAAGTTTAAAAAAGATTTTATTCTGTTAAAAATGTAGTAAAAAAAACCAGAAAAAATAAGACTAGTGAATAATAAGATAGATTCAAAATTTTAAAATATTTTTTTGACCAACCAAACAATGATTACTGTCTTACGGCTTCTATTAAACTTCTTTATTATCTATAGCAAGTTAATTCTATGAAATAGTTTTTGGCGGGATTTTAGGCTGTTGTGTAGATAAAATAGTCTTTATATTATCTTGTATTATGCAATATCGGTAGTATTTTCTGTAGTATAATTAGGTTGCCATATACAAGTGATATGGAATAGAAGGAAGAACAGGGAATTTAAATTTTGTGATAAAACAAACTTTCAGTTCTAACAAGAACGCCATCAATTTGTTAGCGCTCTGAAATCACTCGAGGTCACTGACGCTAAAACACGGCACATTTAGGTACTCACTTTATATTGGCAGTAATGATCTTCAATAAGTAAGATTGCTTACCAAAGTGTGAATAGAAGAAGTAACTTTTATAGTCAGTCTTCTGAAATTAATTATAGTGAGATGTAAAGTTAAGACTACAGGTGAAAATAAAATTCCAAACAAGACTATTTTCATTTAATTCAAACGTTTAAAATATGTATTATGGATTCATTATCATTGTTTACTTACAACGTGTATTATGTGAGATTATTTTTAGTTGATGTCATTATCACGTAATAAATTTCGTTGATGATTATTTATGAGTTAACAGAACAAGTTGTGTTATTACTCTATAATTTTCGATTTTGGTTTCTTATATATAATTGTTGCTTGTATATCCAATGATGAGCTAAAATTAATTTTAGCCGTTTCTTATATTTAACATTATTTTTAAGATCTTCAATTTTGTTCATGTGAAATATGAAGATTATAAAAGAAAAAAAATTCATGAACGGCAAAATTTGAGCTTCATTCTAGGTGTATAAAAACTGGAAATATTGAAAAAATTTAACATATAATATTATATGAATGATTAAAATTGGATTTAGCTCATTAAGAAATATAGCAACATAAATATATTCATAGTCATACTATCAGGCTATAAATATAACGTCGCTGGAGAATAACTCCTTGGCGAGAGGAGACATATGTTATATTTTTACATAGGGAATTCCTTTTTTTAACTCATCCCTTCCGGCAGCTAAAGATGCGTAATGTATGACTCTTAGCAATTAAAGCCCGTTATTATACACGTTTTGGCTGTACCCTGCAGGTGTCAGTGTCTCAGCACTAGCGAACATTTCTCAAACGTGTACATTCTATTAAATTTATTATTTTTTAAGGTTACATACTAGCTAAGAGCTCTAATTTAGTAGTGTTATTCTAAACTACAAACAGAGTTCTAACTTTTTATTATTTTTAATTCCTTCTATTTCTTATTTCTTCTAATTTCTCACATTGCGGATGTAAGGTCAAAAGGCGCTCTTGAAAATTGACTAATTAATGTAAGACTTAATTTTTCCTTTATAAACCCGTATTCTAGTATTCTCTAGTGGCATTAGATACTTCTAAGCTGGACAGGATCCATTGGGTACCTTTCCCAATTCTATAGGTACACACCAATTAATAACTCAACGTTATGAATAAAAATAACATCACTACACGACAAACTAAGTTCCTTTTAAAACTCTTGATCAAAAGCGTAAAAAAATTCTCTTAGTGTTAAATAGCTCATTTATCGAGGAAGGCTATAGGCTATATATCATCACTCTAAGACCAATAGGAGCGTAACACCAATTAAGAATGTTTCAAAATCGGGGTTAACGTACGTATTATTTAAAAATATTTTCACCTTCTACGTACGCGGTCGAAGTCGGGGGCAGAAGCTTGTATACATTATAAACTAGACTACCACACAATGGACTGAAAATAGACTTTCATAAATTTAGGAGCACTTATTTATGTGCCGTTTTTTTTTTGCTTCAAATAGTTTCACGTGTCATCACTATTCTCATATATATACACTGGAGATAATTTGACTTAAAAACTGACAAGTTATATTTTATTTATGAAAAAAATGTATGACGCTGATATGAAATTCCATCAGTCCATTTATTTTTGTATTTCTGTGACTTGGACAATTTTTAATGCCCAAAGAAAACGGATTTGTATGTTATGGGCATTAATTACTAATTTAATTTTCAAAAAGAATATAGTCAAAACAAAATGGTGGCTTTAAATATATATTATTGCTGATTTTGATAAAATGATATAAAAATCGAGAAGTATATCAACAAAGAATAGTTAATATATTACGAAATTCATATCATCTAAACCTGTAACAGTACCTAGAGTAAGTAACCTAAGATTATAAACAAATAATTAACATAAATAAACATAATAAACAAACAAAACAACATTAATAAACATATATACAGAAGTAGCTGTTACAGGCGGCTCCGCACGCGCATTTTTAAAATGTATTAAAGAAATTTAAAATTATGAATATGTGTGTACATAACAGAAATGCTTTTTCAAAAACATTTGTAAGTACGACACACACGCCATCTACTGTAACATGTAACGTGTACATTAGATATGTGAATAATAACAGTGTATCGAATGGGATGACATTTATCATCAGCAACATACCTGGAACTTCAACCTACAATATATCACCCTCAGTGCTCACTAACACTGTATCAGAAAGTAATGAAAATTTTAAGCTATACATTATCGAACTATTTGTGTTAAATCTTTTATTATATATATATAATTAAGTTAGTCTTATATGTTGCTATAATCACTGAGTTTTGTAGACGCAAGCGCGGTAAATAAAACAAAATGGCCGCCAAATTGACCAATAAGATAATATAATTTAAATTACATACAAACATATGACTTTCAATTATGTATATTTATTCTTTAAGTCCAGTAAAGCACACATTTCACGGGGTTTGGTTACAATAACCAAAATATTTTTGATGAATTTCACACGGACGAATGCACGGGTAACAGTTCAACAAATAAAATAGAATATGTCAACCGCTATAATTTCGGATATCTGCCAGTAAAATTCCCGTTAACATAGATCCAGCCGTTTCGGACATAACCCGGAACAAACAAACAGACAGACAAAATATAATAATATAAAATACCGACAAGATTAAAAAAATATATTTTTTTGTTATTTGTAGCCATATCCATTCACCAAAAAGTTGTTATATTAATTTCACATACACACTTTATTTTTATAATACGTAATAGACTACAAATAAAAATTTGGAAACAAAAACGTAGAATAAACATTTTGAATAGAAACACAAAATTATCTTTAAAAATGTTTGCGATAGAAAGTGACCACGTTACCATGGCAACGTATATAATACTAAAGTTAACACGCAGCTAAAAGTAAAAAAACAGCCCGATTTTGAAACATTCTTCGTTGGTGCTCCGCTCTTAGTGGTGTCAGCGTGATATATAGCCTATAGCCTTCCTCGTTAAATGAGCTATCTAACACCGACAGAAATTTTTCAAATCGGACCTGTAGTTCCTGAGATTAGCGCGTTCAACCAAACAAACAAACTCTTCAGCTTTATATATTAGTATAGATTCAGAAGTGTGGCTTTAATGTGATTGTTATCGTGGTGCTATACAATTTTTTTACAAAAATTTAATAAAATAGTAAATTAGAGAGTAATGATTTAATAATTCTGTGTGTCGCTTTCTTTGGATTCTAAATCTGAATCTGGACACATCCAAAACCTCACGTTTCCTGGAAATGAATTAAATTTAATGTGGCAGCGAATAATGTGTACTTTTTTTAACATCGAGCGTAGGACTCCTTGCATTTACAATATTACCTTTTTTTCGAACTGACTACGCTATTGGCCTAATAAGGCCTTAACAATTTCACCGGACTACTGCTAATAATATCAGAAAAAACAACATACATCGTGAACGATATATTTGTTAACTACTTGCCGGTCTTTGTTGGGACCATCCAAAATTTTCTTTGCGGGCCTCTACAACTTCCTCTGAGTAACTCTCAATTGGCACAATTGTATTAGTGGTAATGATTTCCTTCCATGTATTAACAATGTACTGTTGACATCATGTGATGCAAATGATATATCTCTTTGTACTTTTCGGCTGTTTTAAAGGCATTATCTATCAATTTGATGACGTCAGTTACTTCATTAGATGTTGTTGCCTTCACAGTGAATGTGATTCTAGCATCTCGTATAACCCACTGATGGCCGTAGTTTTATTAGGAAATTTAAAAAATCTTCCTTGTCGTATTTTCGTCATTAGTAGTTCATACACCTTGTTTCATGCTTTATGTGTAAAAAAAGGCTATGATGGTCATCTTAAAAAAAAAATCCTCGCTTCTGGCGTTTCTTGGAGATCAATTTCTCTCACTGCTAACTTTTTCGAAATTGTGCTTGCAAGGTATGGGTAGAAGGCATTTTAGATAAGGCTGGACGATAACATAAGGTTTTGGCCTCGTGCAACAAACATCAACTGGCTTTAGTGGTACCAGAGAAGTCATCAATATACTTGTGTCAGTTTGGTCCCTGTTCATTTTTTGGTGTTTTCTATTTTGTTTGGAAGCACCATCAATTCACTTTCAATTCAAAACACTTGGATAGTAACATTCATTTATTTTCTTGCTCATTGTCAGCAAAACTATCATGAATCCTTTTTACTGTGATGTCCAGTAATGCTTGAAGCCTAATATGCATTCCTAAAGCTGTTGTAGTTACTAATGATTCTAAAGTATTACACTCCAGTGTGGCTTGTTGTACCTAATAGCAAGAGGCACACATGTATTTTGCACCGGCTCGAACGGCTGTTTCCCGTAATTCAATATACTGTCGCTTAGATAGCTTCAATGAAAAAGTTAACTTTATTATATTGCTGCTTTCAGTGAAAATAATCTGGTTTCCTGATAATTTCCGTAATGTTTCCAGCTTCTTTTGACCTTTTGAGAAAAATTTCGATGACAAAGTCCTGCAACTCAATAGGTTAATTCTTTTTGATATATACTTTTATGGTCATCAGATCCTCTCTTATTTTGTTTGTTTACAAGATCTTCGAAAGGTTTTTGAGATCTTTATACCATCGTTCCAACATATGGTGATAAGGTTGAAAATATTGAAAAAGTTGAATCTTGTCTTCCCACTATTCTGTTGGTCCTTACGTGAGCATATGAATTTGAATGTAGCTTGTGCAAATGACATCAGCTTGTAGTCAATTTTTATAATTCGTGAATAAAATATTACTTGTCAGATTTTAACCCAAATTAACCACACATACATATGAGAATAATAATAGTTCACACAAACTAATTTATATCAAGCAAAAAAACGGCACTTAAAAATAAAAGTCTTTGAGTCTATGTCTGAGCTATCTGTCAGAGAAAGTCTCATCAAATTTGGTCCAACCTTTTTTTTTTCGAACTGGTTTTAAAAGTAATTTATTTGTTATAAGTACTGTAAATACTTTCAGAATCATTTAGTAAAAAGTTGTTATTTTAATATTATAAACAGACACTTTAATTTTATTTATAGACTGGTATTGTGCTGTAGTTTTACACACATTCGGTTTTTAACATTTTGCTTCACTCACAGCGAAATTAGGTAAGCTTGAATTCAGTATAAAACGCAAATGTTGTGTAGAGAACCGACTATACGACTGATCTATGCGGCATGGTATTTCGCTTACATAGGCATTCACAATTCGTTCGCAATATTACTTCGTTCTAGTTTCATATAATTTCCTACTTACAATTTGCATAAGTCTTGCTCAGCTCTAAAATATCGTGACTTAATGTTAGATAGTCTATAAGTTTCCCAAAAAAATGAGCTATTAAATACAATGCGATTCTTACAAATCTACAATTCTCTCAACAAAATATTTTACAATGTTAGAGTACTCACTACTTATGTAGCATGAGATTAGGTATTGTGAAAGTAAAGTAACTTCTTCAATTATTCCGTTATATTTTTAGATAACGGCACTATTAAAAGTATTAAAACCGAATGTATATGCTATTATCTTATACGTTATCATCATGCTAGTATTACTCGATTTAGTAACTGATATAATATCACAAACAATACAGTAATCTAATGAAGAATTAGTGTCAGATAGACTTTGTTTAGTTTAATCTTTATTGCTTCTATCGGCGCTGACAGTGAATACTGATATCGTCTTGGAAAATTATTCCAAATTGTGTCTTATTGTGGCTTAGTAACTGAATGGTGAATTTTAATAAATTGCGTGAGCGTTTGACAGTTGCAAAAATAATTGAAAAAATCAGCGCTGTTTGTGCTTTGAAATACACAGAAAGGAGTTTGAAAAAGATAAACATATTTGTGGTGTGAGACATAAAGTTATCGTTTTATTTACATACCTTGGCCTCGTAAGAAGTGCCTTATCTTCGAAAGGAAATTTTCTCACTCGTCGTGACAAAGATTAATAATATGTACATAAGACAATAGTTTTTGTAACTACGAGCATTGTGGTCCATAGTTGTAAACTTTTATACGTATCCTATGGTATCAGTCGGAAGGCTTAGAGAGATGTCGATCAAGAAAAATATCATGCGAAACGGCCTGATAAATCCATCAGAGCCAGCAAATTCGAAGCTGTTCATACCTGAGGATTCGACAAGACGAGATTCGCTCTGCGGCAGTGTTATGGACGACCTCAATTTGGATCCCGGCAATAGACAATACGTTGTTTTCAAATACCGATGGGTGATGTTGTGTTTGTTCGTGTTATACTCAGCATCGAACTCGGTTCAGTGGACTCAGTATACTATAATACAGGATATCGTTGTGCAGTATTATGGTGTGGACAGTACAATTGTGTCTTGGACTTCAATGGTGTATATGATAACGTACGTGCCTTTGATATTTCCTGCTAGCTGGCTGCTGGATAAAACTGTGAGTTGTATACATTTTTAACTTTATTCTTTAGTAGTAGTTCCCTTGAGAATTAATATTCCCTGACAATTAATTACGTGTCTTAACTTTTCCTCAATCTTTTACATAAATAAAATGGTAGGTTTTTTTTTTATATTATAGGAGGCAAACGAACATGTGGGTCACCTGATGTAAGTGATCACCACCGTCCATGGATACTTGCAACACCAGGGGAGTCACAAGTGTGTTGCCAGCCTGTGTTGGGGGTTCGAAGGAAAGGGGAAAGTTGAAGAGGAAGGGAGGTGGGTCTCCGGCGCTCTCACTGACTGAACGAAACGCAATAATGCAAGCACTGTTACTTCACGTCGGTTTTCTGTGAGAAGGTTAGTACTACCCCGGCCGAGCCGACCCATTCATACTAAAATCAGTAATAGCTTCAGCGGGGCTCTACCACCATTAAAGGTGCACGCATCACGCAAAACTACTGAATAGATTTTGCTGGCTGGTTGCTCATTCACATAACCTAAAGCCCTGCAGATTGGCGTCAACAGTAAGGTTTCCTAAAAACTTCATTATCCGCACGCTAGCGTTACTTTGAACGTTGTTCCTCCAGGGCTCTTCAAAAAATAATTGAAATACGGCGGCAACACAACACTGATGCCCCTAGTTGCATGTTGCAGTTATCCATAGGCGACGGTACCTTTTTAAATCAAATCAAATCAAAAATACTTTATTCAGTTTACACCCTAATAAGGCACCTATGAACATCAAAACCACCACCGGTAGTTTTAACACCAGTCGGCGTGTTTGCTGCCCTAGGTATGGACAAAAATTCGATCATTTTTTTAGTTCTACTTACATACTAATCTAAAAAATTATGTAATATAAAAGTATTATTATTTATGTTATAGCTCAAACAGGACTGTATTATAATTGACACCTGTGAATACTTTTTTGTTTCACTCGAGTTTCGCATGTCAATAGCATGTTCTTTTTAACCGACTTCGAAAAAGGAGGAGGTTATTAACCGACTTCGAAAAAGGAGGAGGTTACTACGTTCGGTTGTGTGTATTTTTTTTATGTATGTTAATCGATATCTCCGTCAATTATGAACCGATTTTAATGATTCTTTTTTTATTGGAATCGGTTATTTTCAGAGGTGGTCCCATATAAATTTGAAGAAAATATTCAACCCCTAAGGGGGTGAAATATCGTTTATTTGATTTTCGCCCACTTCGTCTCTACGTATTTTTGTGAAATTGGAACCGATTTATTATACCCATTAGAAGCCAGATATATTGTTTGGGTGTGGGTATTTTTTTTTTTTTTTTATGTATGTTAATCGATATCTCCGTCAATTATGAACCGATTTTAATGATTCTTTTTTTATTGGAATCGGTTATTTTCAGAGGTGGTCCCATATAAATTTGAAGAAAATATTCAACCCCTAAGGGGGTGAAATATCGTTTATTTGATTTTCGCCCACTTCGTCTCTACGTATTTTTGTGAAATTGGAACCGATTTATTATACCCATTAGAAGCCAGATATATTTATGGACACTAAAAATGGAGAAATAAAAAATTTTTCCAAAAAAAAATAAACCGCCTTCGATGTGAAACACAAATAAGGCACTAAAAAGCGAAAAATAACTGAATTATTAAATTAACCAAATTAAATAAAAAATATTGATAATCGCGCTACCGAATAATATATTTGAAGTCGATGCCAACCTAAATTCATATCATCTACATACAAAATTTTGGTCCACTCTCGTGTCCCATGATGGGATCGACTTCAAATATATTATTCGGTAGCGCGATTATCAATATTTTTTATTTAATTTGGTTAATTTAATAATTCAGTTATTTTTCGCTTTTTAGTGCCTTATTTGTGTTTCACATCGAAGGCGGTTTATTTTTTTTTGGAAAATTTTTCTATTTCATATATTTTGCATTCATACGCATGAGATTGTATATTTAAATTATAAGCATGACATTTAAAAAAGCCTGAGGGCTATTCGACTTTTATACATAGTTTTTCTAGTGACTTCTTACGCTTTACGTATACGAATAAATAAAATTGAAGTGTCTGTGATATTAAAATAGCAACTTATAGCAAGCTATCTATCTACAAACAAATCAAACAAATAGCAAGCTATCTATCTACTTTTCTATCAGTTATGTACTAACGCAAGTTCTATGAAAATCGGTCCAATCATTTCGGAAATTAGTCGAAACGAACAAACAGACAAAAAGCCATTACCATATATATTTTAATGTCCATTTAATATAAAGCGGTTTTGATATTAATACAGACATTGTAGTTATATGTATGTGTATAGATTATAATATTAATCTATCAGAAGTATTGTATATCCTGGTGCGAATAGAATTTGCAATTCAATATGTTAGTAATTATAATTTATAATAATTTTAAAAATCCATATTCAATTTTATGTTCTTATATACTCAATTTTATGGCCACTTACACTATGACGTATATGATATTTTGTTGTTGGTCGCGTTATTTTATTTTCGAACCGAAAATAAGGCAGAGCTGCGCGGGAGGGCTACGGAGAATTGTTTTATTTAAAGGGGAAATCTATTAATTTTTAAAAACAATCATCTCTATGTTATTGTTAAAGGTTCAATGTATGTAGTTAATCATTATTTTTACCAAAGTTCAATACTTTTGTTATAATTCGTACCTACTTAAAAACCTTGAAAATTTACCTTTTTTAGAATGCGTCCTTGAGCCAAAACTATTAGTGGGATATCTTGCGTTGTACAGCGACACTTTCTATCATTTTGTTCTATTAGTTAGGTAGGCGTGGTCGCAATATTAACTGTTGTTAGGTTATGATGTGGTTTAAGGCGGTAACAGGCTACAAAGGAAAGCTGACTTTATTTAACTGCCGGAAATATACCAAACAGCTTTTGCTTGCGCCTTCATGTTTAAATAAATTTTGATAAAATTTTTGGTGTGTGTTCAGGTGGATTCAAGAATGGGTTAGATTCACAATTGGAAGCGGTAGGTGGCGCTGCTTTTTTTTATTATAAAGCTCGGACGTTACAAACGGTTTTTATAAATCAATGACATTACTATATTTGAAAAAAATTACGTGAAATTTCTCGAAACCCCTCTCTCCCCCGCCTGAGATTTGGTGAGATTCGGCTTGACCCCCTCTAATCCCTTCACGTAATTTATGGACGCCCCTTTACCTATACTGAAATTTAAAGTCTATTATTACCTATCGACGAACTCAGAACTTAGTTACCATTTCTGGCGACATGGTCTTTCTGCATTGGATACATTTACTATGAATAGCTATCTTATACATAGATCGAAAATAATAAAAGTATATCGCATTGTAAGCGGCTATACTAACAATTTACGTTCAGCAACAAACACTAAATGCCAATTACTGGTGATTGGTTAAACGCGAACGCTTTTCAATTGTTCGAATTGAATACCCGAATTCAAATCGTTTTGATAGTTGTCGCGATTCTGAATTTATTTTATTTTTTACTATCTGTGCCTGCGACTCCGTCCGCGTGGAACCTAATATAAAAATCAGCGACTAATAAAATCATCTGAATGTATTACGTCCATTTACTTATCTCCTTGTTTCTCGTAATTAAGACGCGTCGTCATTAAAATTACATTTTTTTTGATAGAGTGAACCGATTTTAATGAAACGAAGACTAAATGTTACTCGACGATATAGCTTATGATTTTCTTGAAGAGGTTTTACCATGAACGAAGTACTTTAACGGTGATTTAAAAAGTAGAGACGCGTTTGTTTTACGTTCTTATTGTATGTGTAGACATATATTGTACTAGGTGCCCTTCAAATATTACGTGAGCACTAAAAGAGCCCAGCCTCTTCGATTTGCTTATTTTTGATGACATGAGGGATGGGAGAATCTGGATGTGTAGGTTTAATATGTGAAGCACGCGGTCTTATCCAATGGGCTACCAACGCCCTAGTAGTGAACGATTCTTAGTTAACTAGCTGACCCGGCCACGCGTCGCTGTAGCTAGGTTATTAAAATGATGATAAAGTATGCGTGGCTCCATCTATTAGACATCTGTAACACTCAATCTGACAGTTTTCTGTCAACGAATTAATTTAAAGTTCTGTTCGAGACGGATGAAACTTACAATTAATAACAATAATCAACATTGACAATCATTTAATTTGTAATTAAACAAATATGACGCCATTATATCGAAATATAAATTATGCTATGTCTCAAGTTGGACCAAGTTATACATAAATGCCAACTTTCATGAAGATTGCAGTAGTTTCGGAGTTCATCGTGGACTATGGCATTGGATTGTTATATATTTTTATTAACCTAAGTATATACACTATAAATTCCTTGTAGACTTGCTAACGGCCGCTCATAAACAAGGAAATAAAAAAACACATTAAAAACACTTATATAAATGTTTACTTAAGAATGGGGGAGAGCATTGCTTAGTTTTGCTGACCAGAGGGAGGGTATGGTGAGAAATTACAACAATTCTGCTTACGTAATACTTGAACAGTCGGCTAGAGGCCGCCTACAGCTTCGTCTGTATATATGTCTCTATTAATTATGGCAATATGCTGTCTTGTAATATGTTTTTTTTTCGCGTAATTCTAACGGTTTATCCATCACACGCCGAGCGAGATACATTTCAGATGGCAGAATTTTTAATATACGTAGTTTTTTCGATGACATAGCAACTTAATTCAGTGCTATGCTAAGTATCATTGTGTGCATTGAAATTATTTTATAACATAGTTTATGATCAAGGCAATTAACACCGAACTTTTTTTAAAGTGAAAACTTCTTTAGGCACGTTGAGAGGTATTTTTGGCAGGAGATAAATCTATAATTTCGCGTCGTTACATGCTACGTAAGCATGACCTGTCGTATTGCGATAGAGCGGCCTGCGTCCGACAAGCGACGCGTAGTATAGGGGCCTGTGTACATGTAATATTTATAGTTTGCAGCTCATCATCCGTTTCATTGATTAATTAGTCTTTATAAAAATGTGGATGAAGGATCGTGTGACAAACGAGTCCGTCCTGAGTAAGGCACAGCTTCCTAGCATTACCGCTATTCTCAAAAAGAGACGACTGCGTTGGTTAGGGCACGTGCATCGAATGGAACGAACTCGTTTGCCAAGACAAATTCTGCTTGGAGAAGTTGCACATGCAAAGTCTGTTGGCCGTCCTATGCTTCGTTTTAAGGATTGCATTAAACGTGACATGGCTACATTCAATATCCCAAGCGGTCAATGGGAGGAGCTAGCCTTGGACCGGGCTAAATGGTGTCGTCTAATTCACGAAGGCCAATCAAAGCACGACAAGACCTGGTTTCGGCAATTGGAAGAAAAACGCATGAGGCGCCACGAGCAGGCCTCCTACCCCCGTCCACCTGGGGGTACAGATGTACATACTTGCCGAATTTGCGGCCGAGTGATTCGTTCTCGGATCGGTCTTGTTAGCCATTTACGAAAGTGCCGCCAGAATGCTACGTAAATCATCTGTTACAGATGAAAAGGCCTATGATGATGATGATAAAAATGTATATAATTATTGCTCTGAGTTCCAATAGATATGAAAACCACACCAATATTAATAATTTCAATAAAAAAATTCTAAAATTTGAATACTTTTATTAACACTATAATTAATATGAAAATTCAAAAGCTAACATAATTATTTATTTCACTGTTTTGAGTTTTCATTTCTGTCGGCAGTCCTTATGACTAACTGGACTTTTTTTTAATGCTTATTTAAATGTTTTTATCTCGCAAAAGATGGTATTTTTTACGACCAAATAGCAATATAATTGCACTAGATATCTCTACTTTTAGAACTGATTTAAAGGGCTTCCATTCACTTTTAAGATAAATTTAAGTCGGACGTGTAAAGGCATTTTCCCCACAAAATTGAATTTTTGAGTTATTTCTACTTTTGATTAAACGTGTGATGCGTTTGTAATGTACCTACTTCTTTATTTATGTGACGGTTACGTTTAAGTTTTTTTTTAAACAAATAAGTGACATTCTACTTCAAGGTTTTCACGGTTCGTGTATATTTTTCAAAGAATGTATAAAATAAAAGGTTTTTTTGATAACCAAAATATTAAAAAAAAAACTCTTTTGTCACGTTATTGTATATCTTTGTGTAAAAGATTACATTATTATATTATTTACTACTTGACAAAAAAAGACAATAATAGTATTGTATAACGTTTTTCGTCTCTTAAGTATATTGTATTGTTTTTTTTTTAAATTTCAGTTCGTTTAATTTTAAATTTATACTTTTTAAGTTTTTATTTATCACAATGTCATCCGCTTTTAAGTGCCTATTGCGCTATACCTTAAGGGGCACCGTATTCCATTACAACTGTCGGACTACACTTATATATGTTTGGCTACAAATTATCTACTTGAAGGACATAGCTATCCGGGTCAATGATAAAAATATTAATATTACTATAATTTACCTTTATTTACTCTAATCTATATAAATGCCTATTCATATTGGAATATATTTAATTTTAATAGTCGGAGGCGCGGCACAATAAAACACACAGTTTCGAGACTGATTATATTATTTATTTCTACCGACATGTTACATGCATACACATATATACCACATATGCACTCTCTACAGTGCCACTAATATATTTACTTATAGGTATAATGATATATTTACTTTACGATTAGACTGATATACTCATAAGCCGCTGACTACTGTTGCAGCCGCTAACTGACTCGTAAGTTTTTCATAATCTATAAAGGGTTTAATAATAAATTTGATTTTATTTTGTTCCGTGTAATCTTTCATCGCAATCTCATCTGATGGTTAAATATCGCGATGGTTGATTGAACTGTTGATTTCCCAATGTTTTTTTAATCGTCCATGCGTCATCATAACTTAGCAAGTACGTGACTTCTCCTACATGACGTCTCTCGAAAATAAGTTTTTGTACAACTGTGAGACATATAAAGGGTGGAATGTTATATAATGTATAAAACTTATTACCGATCTCCATTTGTTGGAGAAACAATAGAATAAAGCCCACTACTGCCTGATCGAAGCGGAGCGAAAGCAAACTAGTAGGTTCTACCAGTGAACATTGTTTGTGCTTTCGGCTTTTCTAATGTGTCTACTTAAACCAAAAGCAAGAAAAGACTTGTTATAACTGAATTCAATAGTGACATAATAAAAATAAGGCCATAAAAGAAACGAGACGATCTATGAAATGAGAAAATTCGATCATATATTCATTTGTTTTTAAAATCTCAAAAACAATATGTTTTATTTATAACGAATTATTAATATCAAAATCTTATTATTTGAACAATAAATTGAATCGTTTTCCTTGCGAGTCGGTGAATATGCATTCACTTATTCTTCCACATAGTGGTTTTTCTTTGTTTCTGGCAGATTTCGGCCACAACTGTTATGTCAGCATCGATATTGGTTTGCTTTCATTTAGGTGATCGCAATGGTGCCGTATGCGAACGAGATCTATGTTCGCATTCGTTCGGTAGCCTTTGCTTGCCCTTGTTTACTTGTGTGTAGCGGGCATAATGAGATAATAATAGACGTAATAAAAAGAAACCCATTATTTTTCCAATAGATGGCTTTAATTATCTGTATCTCGCGTTGCATAAGTCCGATCGGGTGCCGCTAGATGGCGTTAGAAAGATGAAATTTCGTACTACAGAAACCTTTATGACAGTTTTGTGATTAGTTGACTCAGATTTGTTTGAACGCTCATCAAATATGGAAAATAGTGAAGAGTAAATACGATACTTTTACTGTTGAAGTAAAACTTCTTTAGGCGCGACTAGGAAGTAACTGGACGACAATGCAACGGAAGTCCGTTACGGCAATATGGAGTCACGTTTCTGTACCATCCGATTGGATAATAATTAAACATAACTTTAACTGCTAGTAAATCATAATTAATTTAATTCGTTACTCATCATAGTAATCTGTTCGAACTTTTCTATATTTTATTTACTTTATAACAAAGATTTGCTAATAATATTTCCTGTGTTATTTAAATTCCGAATTATAATTTAATTACTATTATTCAATTTAATATCTTTATAATTTTTTTCAAATTTTTTTGATTTATTTGTTTATAAACTCATCATCATCTTCTTACCCTTATCCCACCTAAGTAGGGTCGGCACAACATGTTTTCCTTTTCCACGCTCGCCTATCAGATGTCATCTCAGTCAACACACCTTTTACACACATATCATTTTTCACACAATCCATCCATCCTTTTTTCGGTCTTCCTCTACTCTTATATCCATCGACCGTCATACTCAAAGCTTTTCTAGTTACATGGTCTTCATCTCTCCTCATAACATGCCCATACCATGCTAACCTATTACTCCTTAACTTGTCTGTTACTGGTGATATTTTGTTTATAAACTATTTATTGAAAAAATAAAAAATAATTAAAAAGTATTATTTCAAACGCGGGTGACGGTTACATGCACTCATTTTGTATTACTACACCTATTATTATGTTCCTAATTAAGCCAATACTATTTCTCATCAATCTTATCTATCTACTGTATTATGTAGATAGACAATAGAAAAGTGTAATTACATATAAACAGTTAAAGAAATTGATTTTACTAGGTATTAAATTATGCGTTCTGAACAATAATACTTTATTCTTTGGATGTATTTCCAAAATAACACGTAGTGGACCGAATTTTAATGTAAATGATTGTATAACACAACTCGATAGTAGCTTTAAATTATAATGTTTTTTGAAGATTATTAAAATAAAAATACTTTTCCACACGTTAAGAACAAAAGCCACGGTACCTAGTACAATGGAAGCAGGACATACTGCTTACATATACATACCGGCGATGAAAGAAGACTATGGATACAACTGCACGGAACCCTGAATGTCAGGGAATCCCGTTCAATATATTAGATACAAAAATAATACTTTTATGACTTGTAAGCCATACTGATAGACCATTGTGTAGGTGGTAGAGCCACACTGAAACTATTATTGGTTACAGCATGATGGGTCGGCTCGCCCGGGGTACTACCTCTATATAGAGGTATACCTCTCATAGAAAACCGACGTGAAGTAACAGTGTTTGGCATTGTTGCGTTTCGTTCGGTCAGTGAAAGCGCCGAAGGCCCACCTTCCCGTACCCTCTCCTCTCCCCTCCCTCCCTTTCCCCCAAACCCAGACTGGCCACGCACTTTCGACTCCCCTGATGTTTTAGTGTCTATGGACGGTGGTGTTCACTTGACGTCAGGTGACCCGCCTATTCGTTTGTCTATGATATAAAATATATATATATATATATATATATAGGTGAGTAAGGCGTGTAAATAGCCGTGCTCACTGAGCGGTTTGAGAACTATGACTGAAAACGGGGATGTGTCAGTCTAAATTTTGTCTATATTATGAAAATGTCGAATGTCCTGGACCCACTATTTGTCCATGGGGCTTGGTTATTGTTTTGAATTCCCATTCAAGTGCATTTATTTATTTTGATACTGACTAGTGAAATTTATCAGTCAGTATATGCAGAGTTGCATTTAGATCTTATCTGTGCGAAATGATCCGCAAAAATGAATGGGTCGACGGATGAAATCCTTGACAAATAGATACACTTCATCTTTCCGACTTGTTTGAATTATTATCACATTTACTACAATAGTATTCGTAAAATAGTTTATAACTAAAGATAATATGTATGATAATAATATGCCCACTATGTACAATTCGCTTGTCAACTATTCATAAAGTCTAATGACTGCGTCAAGATAAACTCTTATCTAAGCTTAATTGCCTAAATATTACAACTTCCTTATTAAGGAATTTCCCATAAGCGACGGTGACAACTCACATTTGTTCTAGAAGCTTGTTTCTAGAAACTGTTATACCACCCACAGACATATGTATCGCGGCTTCACAGAACGCCAGTAACCGGCATGCCGGTTTGCCAGCACCTGGTACGCCATATACAGGCATGTGTATTCTGACCCTATCTGACACACGCAGATTGTCAAACCGATTATTATCAATTTTGTGTTCAAAATTAGAACAAAGGAATCCTTTTAGATTGTTATTTTTGTATATTTTATTATATTCGCTTGATTGTGACCCTAAATAAATAATGGCAACTCATCAATTTCGCAAAGTCTGCTCTTTGTCTGTGCGCGGCACTTAATGGCCTTCATCAGTGTTTTTATCAATTTATCCGATATAACACTTAAATATGAAGATCATACAGTGATAAATGATTTTTATGCTTTGATGCGGGTTTTTACAAGATTGTACGTTAAACATCGTACACTTAATCAGGTGATGAAAAACACTATGAGATTACGTGTCTCGGCTCTAATTACTGCTTATCATACGGATTGCAAATACAAAGGAGTTTACAATTTGTGACCGCGGTTATTGAAGGAATAAAGGCATATGAAGCAATGATTGATCAATAGTAGCTCTTAGTGAATGTTTAGACACCTAGTCGATCGATAGGTGTCAAATAGTACAATGAGCCTTCGGAGAACATAACTCCATTGCATTCGTAAGGCATTTTTTAATAACTGTGTGACTAGTATTTGCAGACTAAGGCGTTAGTTTGCGAAAACCCATGTTAAAAATTTGGATGGACGTTACTTCGCACTTGCTCTGGGAATTGTTTGGTCGCTGTAAAATAACTAAAAATATTTTTTTTTAGTTATTTTATTACCGTTTTCTGTTGTAGTAAGACGTGACAGTGACCAAACAATTCTAAGCGGAAGGCGAAGTAACGTTCATCCTAATTTTTTTACTGTGCCTAGTTGTCATACAGAAAATGAAAAATCTATACCCATATTTAGGCCATACCCATACCCACATCGAAAGTAAATCAAATGAATATCTAAACCAACCCTAAACTTAAGAATTTCTCAGTGGTCATTGTACTCTAGTTACCTTTTTGTGTATATAACAAGTTTCCTGACGCAGTATATCATTAAATATATATTCTTCAAACATCTCTCAAATCTATAATATGATATTATTATGGTATTGTAAGCATTTCGTGCTTACGCATTAATTAGAGTAGGTACGTTAAGTGATAAGTTATTAAGTTGACCCAAAACACAAGGTCCCCGGGCAACAAAGCTGACCTAAGCCGTGCCGTATTCCTTTGTACAAGGACATGAAATTCTTGAAATTTATACCTTGATGTTGCACCAAATGTTGCTGTAAATTTTCTCTGTGTAAAGCGTTGAGAACTGGTATCCGCTTTGTACAATACATAAAATAATAATAAAACTCTTTATTGCACACACGTTGAAAATATACAAAATTAGTCATCAGTTTACAATATGTGTACAGTTAGACGGCCTTATCGCTTAGAGCGATCTCTTCCAGGCAAACCAGGAGACATTTTATTTTCATAACTACCGGATGCCAATATAAATAGACAAAAAAAAAATACAAAAACTATAGATAAAAGTAAAAAGAAATAACGCAATACAGTAGTTATATTACGACAGCGAGAGGTAATGCCGGTGGAGATATTTTTTAAATAACGTCAAGGATCTTGCCTGCCTAATATCACAAGGGAGTACGCGTTCCATAGGCGTACAGCTTGAACCGCAAATGATTTACTATAAAATTTAGTGGCTACCCATTTAAGCTTTGAGCGGTATTCAGATACATGATCAAATTTTTCAATTATTCAATACATGTAGGTAATAAACAAAACAATTTAGAACGGGCAGTTAAATTGGTGGATTATGTTATATACAATTTAAAGATACAGATAAAATACTTGTATTTTCTTAATTTTGTTGAATCTGGATGCATCAAAATTTTGTAACAAAATTGAAATTCAGAGTAGATTTAATACGTAAATTTTAAGCGAATTGTCTTCTATAATTGTTTTTTTTTTGTCCCATTCAGTGACCGGAATAGATATACTGTAGATTATAAATACGTCCTTAGAGATAAATTTAATCTTACCCAAAACTTTGTCTTGACATTCAAAGCAAGTGACGTTGAAGTAATTAAAGCTATCGTGTTCAAAGTTACCTTGTGTAAGTAAGTTACTTTATAACTTGATGCGGGCTGCATAAATAACTAACTTTAAGTTCTGTCAAGTTATGAGTACCTTCCGTCAAGTTTGGTTCTTTGGATATTTCGTCTCCGCCCTTAAAACTGGGACCAAAGCCATAATTACAAGTCTCCTTTGATGCAGGACGTATGTCTACCTCTGTGGTTTAAATGAATGTTTGAACTTTATCAATATCTTGTTCCATTTCAGCGTTGTCATTGTTTTTCTTCAGCGTGGCAATATGTGACCGATCGTGATGTCTGGAATTAACTCCTCTATGTACCTCTACTAAAAGTGATTGTACCGTGTAATATATTTTAAATGTATGTATATATATGTAAAAAAATAAACCCGATTGAGTTTTTTGCCGGTTCTTTTCAATGAGTGTGTTGTTTTTCCGAACCGGTGATAGTTTTGATGTTCATAAGCGCCATCTCAAATAAGCCATCTTAATAGTCAAAAAATTAAATAAAGCATAATTAAAATATTATCCTAAGATATCTAAAATTGTCATTTATATATCCTTAAGTTGTCTCAACGGTATACATATAATATAATACATATTTATACCTCAATTTATGTTCTGCGCTTCTATATTCAGAGTGGCCGACAAATTTGGCGCGGGCTGTACATATTTGTATACTAAAATGTCATCCGAGAATACACCAACTATCATTTAATTCAAAAACAAAAAATTTTCGATCGGTTCACTTGTACAGTGATTTTCAAGTTCTAAGCAGATCAGAGAGAAAGAGCTGTTAGCTTTAACAATACGAAAGGTTATTTTATCATGTGACTACAATAGTAGAGTGAATACAATCATGCCCTAATAAAATTATAATTATTTGTGGAAAATGCAATCTTTGCAGAATATTATTATTATTTTTTTATTGTAACACGGCAAAATGACTGCACGATGCCTGATGGTAAGCACAGTACAATCCAAAAACAATGGTGACCACCGAGAGAGAAACTATCCATCGTCGGTCGCCGTTGTCATGCCGACCTGCGAAAAGCTGGATATGCACAGGCTGATCCCGAAATGCGACCTGCAGAAGCGAACCACTATGACGGGCTTTTTCGCCATATACATGGTGGTTGCGACCCAGTCAGGCTGTAAAACCCTACCATCCCGCTTTCGCCATTGCCTCGTTCGTTATTCAGCAGGGTGCACCACGTGCAGGTGAGGTTGGCTTGGGTGTCTTAAATCTTATGATGTTATTCGACACCCCTTACACCCCAAATATTAGATATTGTACATTAGAAACTGTTGCGAGTCGCCGTTATAATTATCTAAGCATTAGTCGAATAATGCAGAGTCAACGGTCTCCACCACCTATCTTTTTATAATAACGATTGACGTAAGCTTAATTATGTTTGGGCTCATTTACACGGATTAATGTTTTGTGGAAATTCTCTTACAAATGATGTTATAAAAAGTTTAAACATAGATTATAATCTGGAACATTTTTACATATAATGTTTTATTTGTAACTAGCCAGCAGGTAATGGCTAAAGGAGCGATAGGTAAAGATGTTTGAAGCGATGATGGCTTATTTGATAGAGTGTTCGGACACCGCGTCGATGGACGTAGGTTCGAATCCTTGCAACCGAGTTGGAGCTTTCGGTGAAGGAAAACATCGTGACGAGACTGTAACATGTTGGTAGGGCTTTTCCTAAGTCCGTCTGGCGAACTACTACACTTAAATCTTTCGCCAAGCACCTGTTTGTGTCGGCAGCTGCACTCGAGAGCCAGACCCCTCTAAATCTAGCGTGTTTACCGTCTTTTTTTATATCATAGGAGGCAAACGAACAGGCGGGTTACCCGATGTTAAGTGATCACCGCCGTCCATAGACAACTAGCAACACCAGCGGAGTCGCAAGTGCGTTGCCAGCCTGTGTTTGGGAGAAGGGGAGAGGGGAATGAGTAGGGGGAGTGGGAAGGGGAGGGGAGAAGAGAGGGTAGGGGAGGTGAGCCTCCGGCGCTCTCACTGACCAAACGAAACGCAACAATGCAAACACTGTTACTTCACGCCAGTTTTCTGTGAGAGGGTTACTACTCCGGGGGAGCCGACCCACTCATGCTGAATACCAGTATTAGCTTCAGTGTGGTTCTACCACCATGGAAAGATCTTAGATCACATCGCGTCGTCATTTAACATCAGGTGAGAGTGGGCAAACGCTAAAATCTATGTGCCCCTTTACTTTATGGCGGCAATATAATAACATAGGAACTCCGTTCATTGTACATCTTTAGCGATTTTGCGGCATGATGATGGAAGGCGCTTTGATATACCGGGGTTTTGGTGATTCGACGTTTTCCCGTTAGGAGGTGATATAAGTGACTATTTGCGATTAATTTAACCCTACATGATACAAATATCAAACATTTATGAGTTATGTTTTTTAGATTTTTATATAATAAATTATACAATAAGTCAAAAATGCAATATCAAACATTTATTTTAACAAAAAGTATCCATTTCAATCACATTTTCTTTGTCTGATTTCTAAAAACGATTAATCACTGGTTATTTGTCAATATTAAAACACCAATTATCGGTCCAATTTAAATGCAAGACGATAGACGATATTATTTTAATTGTTTTTTTTTTCAATGATAAAAACGTTATGAAACTTGGTTGCAACAATTCATACCAAATAAAAACTTATTAAAAAAAACTGAATAAAGTGACCACAAAAACACAGGCTGGCAACACACTTACGACTCCCCTGGATTTGCTAGTATCTATGGACGGCGGTGATCACTTAACATCAGGTGACCCGCCTGTTCGTATGCCTCCTATAATATATAAAAAGGCAGAAGAAAAATTCGACTTTGTTTTATTTTATGTACTTCTAATTTACTCATTATTGTATGCTATCTTTCCGTGTCTTTAAAATCCGCCATGTAAATATTACCTTTGAATAGCCTTGTAACATTGTTTTTTTATTTAAATATATTAAAATTACATTATATATTATTACAAATTACATACTTAAATTATTTTACTGCGTCTTTAGTTTTTCAGTTTTTATTATCGACTAGCTAGCTCGCGCAGCTTTGTTCACATGACTGTAATTTTGGTGTTCCACGGATACTATGTACTCGTATTCTATTTAGATTGTAATTATTTGAATGCAATTTTAATATTAGGTCTTTACCTATGAAATTGCCGTTTTGTATGAAAAAATTTAAACGATTTTTTTTCATGTATTTTTTATTTCTATTAATCGAAGTAATCACCCATGCAATCAATGCATCTTTACCAACGCAGTGACAGTTTATTGACGCCCTTCTTAAAGAAATCAGCTGGACGGGAGGCAACAAATTCTTCAAAGGCATTTTGTACTGCCTCTCGGGTGTTGAATTTTTTTCCTGCCAAGGAGTTATCCAAATTCTGGAAAAAATAGTAGTCTGTAGGTGCAAGGTCTGGCGAGTAGGGCAGATGACGGAGAATTGCCAACCGCAATTCTTGCAACTTGGAGACCGTCTGCTGTGCAGTATGTGGTCGCGCGTTGTCGTGCAGGAACAGCGGAGACGAGCGACTGACTAATGCTCGTTGAAGATGTGCCAGCTTCTCCATCATTGTGTTCAGTTCTTCACAGTACATATCTGCAGTAATGCTCAACCCGTTTGGTAAGAAGCTGTGATGTATCACACCGGCGCTAGACCACCAAACAGTGACCATCACTTTTCTTGGTGTAAGTTTTCGTTTAGGGCATTGTTTAGGTGCTGAACCAGGATCCAACCAACTTGCTGAGCACTTGGGGTTATCAAACAGTATCCATTTTTCATCGCAGGTAACAATGCGGTTCAAAATTCCTTCATTTGTGTGTCTGTTGAGCAGTGCAAGGCACGTCTCGACGCGTACTTCGCGCTGGCGATCATTGAGTTCGTGGGGCACCTATTTGTCAAGCTTTTTTACCTTGCCAATTTGACGCAAATGGACCAATATTGTTTTGACGCTAACGTCGAAAGCTGTTGCTAATTCAGCCGTAGATTGCCATATCATCAGCTTCCACAATCGCCTTTAATTCGTCATTGGCGACTAAAGTCTTCGGACGACTGTGAGGTTCATTTTTCAGGTCGAAATTCCCAGAACGGAAGCGAGCAAACCAGTAACAGGTGGTGCGTTGGTTTGTAGTGTTAGCTCCGTAAACGTCGTTGATGTTGTGTGCCGCTTGTGCCGCGTTACTGTCACGACGGTACTCATATTCCATAATAACTCGAATTTTTAACGTATCCACGATGACAACAAATATTGAAATGCGATGTAAACGTAACACTAATTAATAAACAAATTACTGCTTTTGGAAAAAGAATTCCATGTTTTTAAATAAAATTAATTTGAAATTAGAATTCTTAGCCAAACAAAAATTATTTTGATTTGAAATGGCCAGTACTGCAGAACGGCAATTTCATAGGTAAAGACTTATTATATAGGATAACTTTCATAAAGAAATAAAGTAGTTACCGCAGATGAAGGAAAGGGTAAGCTACTTTGTGATATTGAAACTAGGAATAGTTAGTGTAGTTGTAAGCGAGTGTCAGTGAGAATATTAATTGTATACGACAAGAGGAAAATTGCGGAGGTCGTTTGTGAAACGACTGCAAAGAGCGATAATATTATCATGAGCTCCACGTTCACAATTCGCTGATTCAGTTCACTCTCATCTCAATATATCATAGGATATATTAAAACAAAAATTCTGTCGAAAAGACTGCTCTTCATTACAATTTTAAGAGGTCCTTCAGTTAAACCATAAATGTTACCATTTAAATAACGTAGGAAATAAATTTTCTAACGCTATCAAAAATAAAATTGTAACTACTTTTTATTCGAAATATTAGGGGAAAAATAAATATTACTTAGTAAGCACAGCCTACTCTATTGTGTACATTATTATAGAAAATATGATTATTTAATAAATACTTACAACTACAACACTACTACAAGGCAAGATATAGTTTACGTCATTCGACGAAAAACCATGAAGATCTAAATAGAATTCTATATCTTTTTGCGAAACCTTGAAGTAATTGTATTAGGTTAATGTGAATGTAATAAGCACTTTGGAAAAAAACAGGTTTTCTTTATTTAACACAATTAGTCTGAGATATGGCATAACATAAATAACCATGACATAAATTACTTCAAAATCTAAAATACTTTATTTAGCCCTGAGAATGCACTTTTTTTCGTTTTGTTTTTCTTTTAGCAACCAATCTTCTAGTACATTATTATTACCATTGTCGAGTAGATAATCATATCACAAATTTCTTTTGATCATTTCAATGATCAAACAATATGGTGGCCGCCTTGTTAGAACCTTCTTGTCTTTGTGGCAAGTCAAAATCCATGCTCAGTGATATTATTTCCCATATATTTCGCTTGTGCACAATAACCAAACTATATTACGTAAAACACCACCAATATTATAAAATATGGAGCCAAATAACACAAGATTATGAATAAATAATAAAAACCATTACATGACATTCTAAGATCCCGCCATATACCGAGAAGGCACTTATGAACGTCAAAACTACCACCACCAGAAAACATTCCTGTCAACGAGAAGAACTAGCAAGAAACTCAATCGGGCTTAATTGTTCACTATAAATAATATGTTTTTACGAACAAACACAGTTATATACATATATAGTTACATTCGTTTTTGCCGCATGCACAAAGAGGGTCGCTATTTCCAGACGTCACCATATCTTATATATTGATCCACCCTATAATAGCTTTTGGACATTAAATCCCGTTTCACATGAAGTGTCTTTGTTATAAAACCTAGCACTATTACCAAAGAAACTATTACTTAAATGATTATAAATATTACTAGCTGTGCCCGCGGCTTTGTCCGCGAGGAATCTAATATAAAAAAAACAATGACTAATAAAATCATCTGACTGTATTATGTTCATTTACTTTCCTCTCGTACTTAAGTCGCGTCGTCATTAAAGTTATAATAACTTTTGATAGAGTGAACCGATTGTAATTAATTATACTAGACTAAATGTGACTCAAGGATATGGTTTATGATTTTCTTGTTGAGGTTTTATGGTGAACGCGCAATACTTTAGCAGTAATGCGTGATCAAACAGACAGACAGACACTTCAAAAAATTATTGAAATGTATTTTATTACTTATTCCAAGATAGTTGCAACATTTTTTTCATAAAGACTACAGGAACGTTAGATTTACATTCTTGTTATATGTATACAAGTAGATTAATGACATCACCATAATACAAAGGTATTTTACGTCCATCGAAAAACTACTAAAATTCAAATAAAAATCGATATTACTTATAAAACCTTGTAAAAGTTACATTACATTAATGTTAATGTAATAGAAATACAGTAAACATTTCGGGAAAGTGACAACCTTTTTGAGTAACATTTTACAAAAGTGTTTTGTTACCAGATTGTTGTTCTAAATAAATACTTGAAGGATTATTGCAGAGTAACGATATAATTATACGAGGTACAATCTTGTTAGCGGGCTTCTTCCGGCCTTTATAGACAATAAAGAATGTCAATAAAAATGTAGATTATTGTTCAAAATAGCTCTCTAGAGTCGATAGTTTGTAGCACGTAGGTATCTAGTTTGTTTTTGAACCGATAGCGGAATGATAGAGCCAACAGGTCGTTAGCATTCAGCGGTACAAATAAATATCATTTAATTTGTTGTCTGTAATGCCATTCACTACGTCATATATCGCCAGATTATCTATATAATAAAACTGTAGCAAGGTCAAATCTGTACATTAAATATTTTTTGAAATTTTTTATCGGGGTAGACTCCGTTATCGATATAGAAGCCAAAAATAATCTTTTTACAATTTTTGTCTGCCTGTCTGTCTTTCTGTCCCTGTGAACACGCATCACGCTGAAAGTACTGAACCAATTTTAACGAAACTTGACACAGTAATAACTAATATTATAAGGTTACATTTAGGATTTTTTATCCCATAAAACGCAAGGGGTTCTCCAAGATAACGAAAGAAAAGAAATTAGTTAATGTAACTAGACTTTTTTGCGACACCTTAGTATAAGAGCCAGCAACGTTGGAAGAACGAGAATTATAGAAAAGTTGGTTCTTTAATATGAAGATATATTATTATACCCTTCCAAACAGGATTCAGGATATCTGGTAGCTGGTTAACGTTGTGATTTTTAATGCGCATTACACCTTTACAGATCAAAGTTTTGATTTATGGAAGAAATAAAATGGTTTGAAATGAATTATTTTGTTTATAAAGAATATTATCAGGCACATTATTGTCAATAACAAAATTGTCTGGCAGTGATAAATTCATGTTTTTAATAGCGTTTATAAGTTACTTTATCACTGCCAGACAATTTTGTTATTGACAATAATGTGCCTGATAATATTCTTTATAAACAAAATAATTCATTTCAAACCATTTTATTTCTTCCATTGCAAAGAACATATTTCATTTTGTTAACCAGGCGCTTCCACAATTATGGCTATCTTTATTATACAGCCAGTGTTGCGCTAAGCAAGAGCTATAGCTAAGTTATTCTATACATAGGTTTGGTAGGGGGTAGAGCCACGCTGAAGCTATTACTGGTTTCAGGATGAATGGGTCGGCTCGCCCGGGGTAGTACCACTCTCTCACAGAAAACCGACGTGAAGTAACAATGCTTGCATTGCTGCGTTTCGTTCGGTCAGTGAGAGCACCGGAGGCCCCCCCCCACTTCCCCTTCCTCCTCTCCCATTCCGCTTCCCTTTCTCCCCCTACAACACAGGCTGGCAACGCACTTGCGACTCCCCTGGTGTTGCAAGTGTCTATGGACGGTGGTGATTACTTAACACCAGGTGACCAACCTATCCGTTTGCCTCTTATGACATAAAAAATATATATTATTTTTAATGTTCCCTCTTTTATGTTGAAATAAAATTATATTTAAAAACAAATGTGTGTGTGTACTTATGTACACACGTTAGAAGTTATACTTCGTTGGCGTAACAAGTAAAAATCTTATCAAAAATTTTATCTTTCGCCTTATTCTACGTTTGTAGAAAAAACGACACTAACAATAGAAAAAAGGTATTTAATACATTGAAAGTTTTAATACAAAGAAATACAAACAACAGATACAAATTAAAAAAAAAATGTTGACTATAGCTAACTTCAGGGTGTCAGTTTTACGTGACGGTGGGTGTGCGCGCGTATCGTAAAAATTTACTCTCATCATTTTTCTGTGACGGTGTGCGCGCGTATCGTAAAAATTTACTCTCATCATTTTTCTGTGACGGTGTGCGCGCGTATCGTAAAAATTTACTCTCATCATTTTTCTGTGACGGTGTGCGCGCGTATCGTAAAAATTTACTCTCATCATTTTTCTGTGACGGTGTGCGCGCGTATCGTAAAAATTTACTCTCATCATTTTTCTGTGACGGTGTGCGCGCGTATCGTAAAAATTTACTCTCATCATTTTTCTGTGACGGTGTGCGCGCGTATCGTAAAAATTTACTCTCATCATTTTTCTGTGACGGTGTGCGCGCGTATCGTAAAAATTTACTCTCATCATTTTTCTGTGACGGTGTGCGCGCGTATCGTAAAAATTTACTCTCATCATTTTTCTGTGACGGTGTGCGCGCGTATCGTAAAAATTTACTCTCATCATTTTTCTGTGACGGTGTGCGCGCGTATCGTAAAAATTTACTCTCATCATTTTTCTGTGACGGTGTGCGCGCGTATCGTAAAAATTTACTCTCATCATTTTTCTGTGACGGTGTGAGCGCGTATCGTAAAAATTTACTCTCATCATTTTTCTGTGACGGTGTGCGAGCGTATCGTAAAAATTTACTCTCATCATTTTAAAAATTTAATTGAAACCGATTTGATGCGGACGAAGTTGCACGGGTCAGCTAGTACAAAATAATATCGTGAACTATTAGAATCGACATCGATTCACCCAAAAGTTAATTGGTTATGAATTAAGTTAGATTTATTTAACTGCATTTTTAATTTATTCTCGCTAAATTTTTAATCGAGTTGCCTTCTCTATACTAGCTAATTATATCAGTCGAGGAATTTATTTATTTTAAAGATACGTAGTTATGAGAGTTTTGTAAATAGTTAGAATCTAGTTCATATCCATAATTATAGTTACATTTATATCTCTTTTTAAGGGGCTTAGGAGTACGGAGGTGTTTCAGATTTAGCATTAACTAGCGGGCCCGGCAGACGTTGTCCCGCCCTGATTATGCAAAAATCCTTGACAAATTATATACTAAAACGTTCCCATGAATAACCCTATCCACTGATGAAAACCGCATGAAAATCCGTTCGGTAGTTTTTGAGTTTATCGCGAAGAGACAGACAGACAGACGCGGTAGGGGATTTTGTTTTATATTATGTAATGATGAAGTAAAACAACAAAACAAAAAGTAGAACCAGTGCAGGAAGATTATATTTGTTTATGTGTAATTTATTCAATAAAGTAAAATACTCTTTATGTAACTCATAAAAGTCATTACACATATTTGTCTGTGGTTAAATAGTTGCTCTGACTAGAGATTACCATTATAGAGTTTGTAATTTTTTTTTAAATATTATATCTATATTTAATGCGTAGTGATGACGTAGGTGGAGTTTTTAACGGGTGCATGGAATGTCATATTGTGGTTTTTATACTTTATTCATAATCTTGTGTTATTTAGCTGTATATTTTGTAATATTGGTGGTGTTTTACGTAAAGTAGTTCCGTTATTAAGTACAAGTAATGTCGATTGGAATTAATACCACGGAGCATGAGTTCAGACTTGCCACAAAAACTCCATGGAAAATTCTAACAAGACGACCACTATTTCGTTAATTCATTGAAATGATCGCAAGAAGATTGTAATATCATTAGCTACTCGACAATGGAAATAATAATCGACTAGAAGATTAGTTATCAAAAAAAGGCGTAGGCATTTGTATGCGACCAAATAATAAGGAATTACTGTCAAATTGCGTCTGCTAGTATTTTTAAATACATACGATTATCATTTGATAGCAATTCTAACGCTAATCATAGATTGGCGCTTATTCGATGCATGTCTGTTGATGTCTGATTACACAGTACATTTAAGTTAAAACTATTATTTAAAAAAACATTTAATTGTAACAAAATATGAAATTACGTTAATGACAGTAATTGTTCGCGATATGTGATAAGTTGTTGACTTAAGGTGGGCAGGAAACGGTCTATTTACCTACTAATTGAAGAAAAATGAAAATTTAGTCAACGGTAAGCAGCTAAGCTAATAGCACGCCTCTGCCGCGATTTGATAATACCGCGCAAGTGTGTGATCCTCGACAATAATACATTTTAGAAATATATTTATAAAAACAGTTGTATACTGTATTAGTTTATCAGAATATGGAGGTACAAAAGAATATAGAACTGTGCGGTAGTGTTATGGATGGTGCTGCTGAGAAAGGGGTTGTTTTTGAACCGTCTACTAAGAAGAATGTCGAATACGTTGTATATCCAATACGATGGCTGATTCTGTTCACATCCGTCTTATATAATGCTTCGAGTTCTTTACAATGGCTCCAGTACAGTATAATACAGGACATTGTTGTGGAATATTACGGCGTGTCCAGCATCATAGTGTACTGGACCTCCATGCTATTTATGATTGTGTACCCACCTTTAATATTTCCCGCGAGTTGGTTTCTCGATAAAGTGGTAAGAATATTATGAATCATTATGCTATTTTTTGTAAATGCAGTTCTGGAGATATTTAGACGAAGACTTATGGACGGCTAAATTTGAACTTTGTTTTCGGTGTATAAAAACTGGAAATGAAAAAAAAACTAAACATGTTATATGAACAATTAAAATACAATTTAACTCATTTTGAAATATAACGACTCATATATGTAATTTTTCTGTCCGTATGTATGTGACTGAGGTCCTCCTAAACGCGTTTGGTAAAAAAAGTGTGTGTTCAGGTGGATTTAAGAATTGTTTATAATCAAATTTGGCACGGTAGGTGGCGCTGCGATTGACTTTTACGATTTTTTTTATTGTAAAGGCAAGACTTTTGCCAGGAATATTAGTTTATACTTATATAAATATGCAGTGGGGAAACGGTTAAGTTGTATTTCAAGTATATATATGGATAAAGTCATAGATAAACAGGTGTATTTAGAAACACGACATTGATGATTAAACCGGCCTTACCCTTTGTGAAAGTTTTTTTTTTTTAAATTTAATGAAGGCTTAGTCGCCTGCGCGACTATATCGCCCAACTGACATACAACTATATAACAATAACAATAAACTTAACAATAGCTTATACTAATTTTGTACAATTCTTTAGCATCTTTGGGAGTGGGTTCTGACAATAAGGAATTGTACAAACCCGTGTGGAACGAACCAGAAGCATTAAGCCGAGATCTAATATCTTCGCTGCGAACACATTCTGCCAGGATGTGGTGCACATCGTCGATGAGCCCACAAGTCTGGCAGAGTGGTGATGTGACTTTACGCATCAAGTAGGCGAACTTTTTACATGGGATGTGTCCTGAGCGTAATCTCATACCTGCGATTGCTTCCCGACGGCAAATCGTACTGTCATCAATCCATGGTGACCTTAACGGATGTGGCTGAATCGTTCTGTACCATATTCCTTTTGTTTTAGAACGCTCATCAAAGTATTCCTTCCAATGCAAGTAACAGCTATTTTTAAATACTGAGCATACATCCAAGTAAGTTGGTAAAATATTAATAGGAGCACCTTCGGAGGATCCGTCTCTAGCTAAAAGATCAGCTCTTTCATTCCCAGTTATACCTATATGAGAAGGGATCCATTGTAAAACAATTACTTTGTTCTTTGCTTTGAGATCTAGTAATTGCTTCAAAATAGTGTAGGCTATCGGTATTCCTCGAAAAGTCGAGGTACATCGAGCTACGTGTTGAAGAGCACTTTTTGAGTCGGATAAAATGACAATCTTAATGGACTCAGTTGATTGTGCAAATGATAAGGCCATTGCTATCAATTCAGTGTGCATAATTGAAATATTTTCATGAATTTGAAATTTCATAAATGTTTTGGAATTTGACTCAAAAAATGCGGCTCCTAAATAATTACCAGCTTTAGATCCGTCAGTGTATATTTTAACAAAATTTTGATAATAATTATTTATATATTGAAGACAAATATTTTTTATTTTAAGAATATCATATTGACGCTTTGGCTTCCAAATACCATCTACATTTATTTTGATTATATTGTGCAAATCAATGTTATCGACCCAGGTGTGTAAAGTGAACATTTCATGTTTTATACTTGTTTTCCGAGACGTAGTGTCGCATAACAGCATTTAGACGCTGATCGCACTGTGAATGTATAATTCTTGGGACACGGCGTGGCATTCAAAATAACAGTCAGCCGTGTGCTTATTTGAAGTGAAAACTTCTTTAGGCGCGTTGAGCGATGTTTTTGGTCAGGAGATAAATTTATAATTTCGCATCTTGACGTGATAGTAAATGTGACCGACAGTATTGCGTTTGCGCGGCAACATCTAATATTGATATTTTGTATTGAGGATGTACAGCCCATCATATGTTTTATGAATTAATAAACTGTATAAAAAGTATATAATTATTATTCGTAGTGCCAATAGATGTGAAAGAGGGACTAATGATAATAATTTCAATTTACGAATTATGAAATTTAAATAATTCAGACTACTAGTGCAGTAGTCCAGTGGTCGACATTCAACCATAGTTCATTGATTTTTTAAAGTAGTTGTATGTTATAATATAATTGTTGAATGTAGAATGAAAAAGGGTAATTGAAACGTAAGAGTAAAATAATACATACAATCGAGCATTGCAACCTCTTTCGCAACCTTTTTTGAAGTTCTTTATTGACGGATGTCAAATTGTCTTTTTTATTTACATGTGTGTATATGTTGTGTAAAATTGAAGCATTAGTGTGAGTAATGCATATTTTAATTAATTTAATGTACTTCTAATGCATTTTATATAAAATAAATAGCTTTCTGCACTTCTCCTCCATATAAACTTTAACTATGCCAAATTTCACGTCCATCCGTTCTCCCAATTCCGTTAAAAAGGGATATATAGTTTAGGCTTCACGTATTAATATAATGATATCTATTTTAGAATCTGTAAAATCAGTAATCTGATTCTGTAAAAAAAAAAGTCACCGAGCGGGGAGCGTTGCCGTTGTAAAGCGCTGCCGAGAGACGCGCGCCGGGGCGGTGACATGGCTTCGATTGCGGACAGTCGTAAATCTATACTAATATTATAAAGAGGTAAAGTTTTTGAGGTTGTAAGGGGTAATATCTGGATCTACTAAACCGATTTTTAAAAACGTTTTACCAATAGGACGCCACGTTATTTGTGAGTGCCGTAGGCTATATATCATAACGCTAAGACCAATAGGAGCGGAGCACCAATTAAGAATGTTTCAAAATCGGGATTTTTTTCCTTTATACATAGAGTAAGAACGTAAATCTAATGTATCTGTATTTTTTAGATTTTATAAAAAAAATTGTTGCTGGGGTCTAGGAATATAAATCTCCCATAGATTTATATGCCAGCCTGTGCATGGGGGGGGGGGGGGGGGGGGGGGGCGTGCGGAGACAGTCATTGTGAGTTTTAGCGTTTAGTTTCCGGGTCGTATTGAAAGAACCTGCTCTGCTCAAAGCTGTTTCGCCCAACCTGGCGCAAAATGAAATTGCGACACGTTGCTCTTGAGTTAGTTTCTCTATTTTCGTGACGAGCACCACCAACACATGTCTACTCAACACGACACAGCAGACGAACTAAACAAGCTAGAGCGATGGTAAATATATCAATGGAGAGGGGAAGGATGCCGAGAAAGGGGAAGGGAATTTCAAGGTCGCAGGTTTAGCACAAGCGCAGCTATAAAATCAGTCTCATTACTTAATTGTGACACCTCGTATATGATAAGTAATTTAAAAATTCAAAAGTGAACACAGTTTAAAATCCATTGCAATGCAACCAAACAGCAATGCAATACAGTCCGAATATCACTACATATTGTAAAACAAAGTCCTTCGCCACGTCTGTCTGTCTGTTCGCGATAAACACAAAAACTACTAAACGGATTTATATGCTGTTTTGACCAGTAGATAAAGTGATTCATGAGAAAGGTACATAATTTGTCAAGGTTGTTTTTTTATTATCAGGGCGGGATAACGTCTGCCGGGCCCACTAGTTAAATTATAATAGCAACGTTTTTGAATCATTTGTTCGTACCATAAACAATCGAGAGTATACCAAAGCAATATAACATTATGCAATTTTTTAGAGGAGAAAATTTAACAATTAAAGCCTAGTTATTCAATAGCGAATTTCAAGTTTCATCCAGTCCGTGACGCAATAAACGAAATAAACTAAACCAAACTTAAAAATAACGTAATGTAATGTATCAAATTTCAATGAAAATGTATATTTTGTTTTAGCTGTAATCGAGTGCCAAATTATTCATTCATTTCAATCAATTATTGTTTGGATTATTTAAATGTTATTATTTGTAAATTTAAATTATTACATTAGTCTGGATTTTACATCTATCGGCACCCGGAACAATAAATTATATAGATTTTTTTACACTTTATTAATTAGTCAAGAACATGAATGGGCTGCACAAGTTCAATACAAAATATGCACACAGGCCGCTAAACTACGCGTCGCTAGTTTGACGTAAGCGCAATATGTCAATAGCATTTCGATCACAAGATTTTACCCATTTAAAAATTCAAACACGCATATGGTACAGTCGAGTTTACCTATACAATGTCTGAGACAAGCGTAACACGTCACGGGCATGTCCAGGTTATCGATGACACTTCACTAGCATGTTGAGGTCATAGGTGACGCGAATCCATGTGTTTTCCCCTAGTCAATTTTTTTTTAAATCGCCTAGTTTGCTTATATAATTTTCACTTAAAAACCGGCTTTAGAAAATCAAAATTTTCATTATGTTAAGTTAAAATTCCTTACAATTAAAATACTATCTCTAATTTGTTTTTTTTTGCGTTTGTTCTTTTTTGTGTTGTAAAATTTTAATTAAATTAATTGATTGTATTCGTGGAATTTAAAAAGCTTATATTGTGCAAATAAAATGTATTTTCGTATTGATTTGCCCCTTTTTATTACGGTTCTCTAAATATATCCATGTGTATATGTAAGATTATTATTTGCTTACAATCCTAACGCTAATCATAAGGCCAGACTATAATCACAGAGGCTTATTAGATACTAACTTCTGCCCGCGACTTCGTCCGCGTGGAATAGTTACTTTGGGCTAAAGCTAACACGCAGCGGAAGCTCTCAAAAGGAAAAAAAAAACACCCCGATTTTGAAAGATTCTTCATTGGTGCTCCGCTCTTATTGGACTTAGCGTAATGATATATAGCCTATATCCTTCCTCGATAAATGAGCTATCTAACACTGAAAGACTTCAAATTGGTCCATTAGTTCCTGAGATTAGCGCGTTCAAGCAAACAAACTCTTCTGTTAAAACTAAGTTTAAACTATTCTTGAAAAGACTCTAAATGTTGATTGTTGTTTCAAGTGATAATATTCGAGTCGAAATATCACTGTGAAAAATCACGAAATTACATTATTCGCAATATGTGACAAGTTGTTGACTCAGGGTGGACATGAAACGGTCCATTCAGTTGCTGATTGTAGGAAAATGAAAATTCAGTCATCTGCAAGCGGCTAAGCTAAGAGCACGCCTCTGCCGCGACTTGACAATAACGCGCAAGCGCGGGAACCGAGACAATAATACATTTTACAAATATATTTATAAAAAATCGTATATAATAAAATTAAGTTTAACACAATAGGTATGGAGGAAAAAAATATAGAATTATGCGGTAGTGTTATGGACGGTGTCGCTGAGAAGGGTATTGTTATGGAGTCGCCTACGAAGAAGGACAAAGTGGAATACGTTGTTTTTCCGATACGATGGCTGGTTCTGTTTATCTTCGTATTGTACTCCGGTTCGAATTCATTCCAATGGGTCCAGTACAGTATAATACAGGACGTTGTTGTGAAGCATTACGGTGTGTCCAGCATCATGGTGTACTGGACCTCGCTGGTTTATATGATCGTGTACATCCCTTTAATATTTCCCGCGAGTTGGCTTCTCGATAAAATGGTGAGAATATTTTAAATCATTATTATGTTATTTTATTTTTATATTATAATATATGCTATATTATGTATGTTATTTAGTATACAAATAAATAAGGTGTGCGCGCGTCAGGTAAAAATTACTGGTTTGATTTCTATCATTTCTGTTTAGTTTTACACTTCTAAGTTCAGGTTCTTATTGAAGTTATACTTCTTTTGGCGCGTCAGGGAAAAATGATAAGAATACATTTTTACGATGCGCGCGCACATTGTCACCCTGAAGTTAGCTATAGTCTCTTAGTACTCTTATATCCTGCTATAAACAGGGATGCTCAAACTTGAACTGTTGGCGATCCACCTCAAAATTGTTAGACTAGGATCGATCGACTCCGAGAGGCTGCAAGTATGTGTGGTGCAGGATTGTCGTCTAAGTAGGTGTAGGTAACTCTCGCGAAAAACGATAAAAGAAACTGATGAGGGAGTTATTCTGGCCTAGTTGCGGATCAAATAATTTTAGTTGTTCATTTTGTTTTAGTTACCTACCTACCTACTAAAACAAAATCTGTAAATAGTTCTGTATCGTCAAATTTTTCAAATCGACCGTTTGAGAACCCCTGCTATAGCGAAAAGGGGAAAACGGTGTGGGGCCTATGCATGCTCAGGTCGAAGTAAACGAAGTTGGATGTATCAGCTAGCCTAGTATACGAGGTTACATCGTTCGAAGCGCTAAGAGAAAGTAGTTTATTGTTAGATAGAATACAGTCTTATGTATTAAAATTTATACCGTTTTAAATCTGCCTTATTTGGTGGAAGATTGCTCAGTTATGGCCGTCGGTGGGTGTGTTAGAGGTTTAAGTTATAGTATACATATTGCTGTAACTGTTTTTAGCTTCTAGATAACATTCTATTGTTCATTTAATTATAACTAGCTGACATCAGCGTCTACGGTGTTTATTATCTTAACAAATATATTTTACGTTTTATAATGTACGGAAGTACATTAACCCCACACTGCTGGCTCCTACTTCTCCACGACAAGAAAACACTCATCACTGAACGCATACTATTGAAAGTCATAGTATCTTATAACTTTATATTGAACTAGCCTCTGCCCGCGACTTCGTTCACGTAGAATAGTTACTTTGGGCTATAACGCTGCGGAAAGTCTCAAAATGAAAAAAAAAACAATTATGAATATATTTGTCATTGGTGCTCCGCTCTTGTTGGTCTTAGCGTGATGATATATAGACTAACCTTCCTCGATAAATTAGCTATATAACACTTAAAGAATTTTGCAAATCGGACCTGCAGTTCCTGAGATTACCCCCTACGACGCCACAAAATCACAGACTTTACCTTTTTAAAATATTAGTATAGAATATATAAGAACCAAATGTTTAAAAATAAAACTAATAATATAAACCAATGACAACTAATAAAAATAAAAAGGTAAAAGAAATTAATAATGGTAAGACTTAGAGGCAGATAGAGGATTTTTCATAGTAATACGCTTCTCTGTAAGGGGTAAGCTTAAATTATAAAAAATACCAGACGTCAATTTACTGCACTTGAGTAAGTCACATTGGCGTAACGGTTAAAGCAGTGGAATGTTTAACTAATATCAGTAGGTACATGATTCATTTATTTATGGTTAAGTTAAATCTATGTTTTTGACTTTAATCGGTGACGTTACCTGTTGATGATGGCATAAAAGATGGTGGGAAAATTCGCACGCCGTGACAAATATCTCGTAGGAAAAATACGGATATGAATTATGAATTTGTCAGTGGCTGATATTGCTTAAAAGTCTTTGTCTTATACTAGCTTCCGCCCGCGACATCGCCCGCGTGGAATAGTTACTTTGTGCTAACTAACACGCAGCGGAAGCTCTCAAAAGGAAAAAAAAACGATTTTAAAACATTCTTCATTGGTACTCCGGTCCTATTGGTGTTAGCGTGATGATATATATCCTATAACATTTCTCGATAAATAAATAACCTATCTAACACTGAAAGAGTTCGGACCAAATCAAATCGGACCAGTAGTGGGTAGTATAATCGGAGTAGTAGTAGAAATAAGCTTTATTATATTAGTGTACTCGTATATTCCTACTTTTCTCTCGTACTTACGACGCGTCGTCATTAAAACTATAATAACTTTTGAGAGTGGACCGATTTTAATGAAACAAACACTAAGTTACTCTCCAGGATATGCTTTACGACTTTCTTGCTGAGGGTTTATTGTGAACCCAGAACTTTGTCAGTGATGCGTGTTCATACAGACAGACAGACAGACATTTCTAAAAATTATTGAATATTACATATTTTTAGAGACCTGCAACAATTTTTTTCACAAAAATCGAATATGTACAGACACTTTAGACATTATTATTATATGTATGGATAGATATGTATGTCTTTATACTTCTTCGTAGGTTTTTCCCGACTTGATGCCAGGGTCTACTTTTTCACTTAATTTCGCCACGCGGCCTCAGGTCTTCAGCATCCTTTCCTGTTAGGTTGTTTTCCTTTTATATCCGCTTTCACAACGTCCGGCCAGTGCTTTTGGATCTACCGCGAGGCCTTGGAGCTTGTATGGCGATGTTGAGACATCTATTTCCAACGTAGTCTGGAGGTCTGCGACATACGTGGCCATATCAGCGGAGACGACTTTCCTGTAGCTTATCTCCAATGTCACGGACTTCAAGGCTACCACGGATGTGTTCGTTTCGAATGCAATTTATGCCCTGTTTATCAAATTTTACAAGTCTACAAGATACAATGTCATTTATAAGTTACAAGTTTATATGAACTTGTATTTTTAATTTACAAGATTTAATTTTTGTTATATTGCAAAATAATTTTTACCATATACCGTACGAGCGGGACCGACGGACGTTCTCCCGCCCTGATAATAAAAATAAACCTTGGCAAAATATACTCAAACCTTCCCCATAGATCACTCTGTCTACTGGTCAAAACCGCAAAATAATCCGTTCAGTAGTTTTTGAATTTATCACAAACACACAGACAGACGTGGTAAAGGACTTTGTTTTATAATATGTAGTGATTACATGTCGATAAGATCGAAAATACGCAATAACTAGTTAATGTTAAGACTAAAAGGTTTATCAAATAATTGAACTATGTGTGTTAATAACCTAATACAAATTTTAGAGTCAAAGGAAGCGCTCTAACTTTTCGTAACAAGTTACAAGCTACAAAGGCGTTTATGATCAACAAAACTACAAATAAAAGTGTGGGAATATTCGACGGGATCTTGGAATGTCATGTAATTAATGGCTCTTCTATGTTATTTCACTATATATTCTGTAATATTGTTTTACGTATAGTTCGGTTACTGTACATTAGTAAAGTGGATGGGTATTAATTTCCTCTAATATTTAGATGAGTTGTATCAAAATGGATATTGTATAAAGTTTATCAGTTTTCAAAAATCTACGACATATTCAAACCAAGCTGGATTTTATCAATCTTATATATGTAACAATAGTAACATACTGTTTAATACTATCCTATAGGCAGTATAAGATATTGGATCCCTATGTAAAGTTCATATCCACATACATTACTCAGGCAGAACGTTGCTATTTCTTACGAAAGTATTTTCTGAACCGTAGTTCCGTAGCTCACTTACAGAGACACAGATTTACATATTCATATTAATATTATAGACAAGTATATATCAATAAACATAGTACGAATAAGAATACAGGAAAAAAACTGCAATTTGCAATGTAATTGTATATTATACCTACACACAAATGCCACACCAAAACCTTGTACCGTTCCGCGATATTGTAATACTGCTTCCTTAATACGTACTAGTTTTTGGACACCGTTTCGGTCGCGTTAAGATAGATTTTACTTATCCTTCGGGAACAATATTGCATTTCTCGATTAAAAATCTATCTTGTTCTCTATGCCCTTTTCTGTTCCCGTGATATCCTCTATTTATTCACAATGATCAGTCGAGTAGTTATACCGCTTAAGAATAATAAACAAACAAACAAATAACATCATTTTCGCATATATAATATTAATTAGGATTGGTAAAAGCAAAGCCCTTGAAGAAATAGGTAAGTATAGGGTTTTAAAGTAAATTAAACATTGAAATACTGATTATATGTCAGTAGTGATCTAGAGGACCGCCCACGCCGCCTACGCGAGTGTACGAGTCCTTGTCCGCGCTCGCGATTCGACGCTGCAAAATTCGTTTGCATTTGTTGATATCGCGCCTAGTGAGTTCCGAACGTGAGATCCCCGGGTGATGCGTAAGCACCACCCAGGACTGCACCGCGACGTGAACAGCGACTACCGTGTGCCACCATGCAGCCCAGCTCTGGCGGCACCCACCCCAAAGGCCCTTTTCAGGGCCAAACGACGACCCAGCACCTGAACCCGGACCATGAACCCGCACAACCGACGACCCCAGCTATCCCAACCGGACTTCCCTGCATCGAACGACGACCACAGCCAGCCTCTCCGGACGCCGAAACAACACCCAGACGAACGCCTGGGACGAGTAAATCGCCTGCCCACGCGCCTAGCGCAGCGCCAGCAGACGACGAACTCGAGAAGTTAGAGGCGTACGAGAAAGACCTCATCATCATTGCCGACCTGATAGGGAGAGATATCCTGTCAGATCATATGCTCAATTGGTGTGCCCTAGGGCTAAGGGTACGCGAGTGTGAGACGGAGCGGAAAACCCTATCAAAGGAGGACAAACAAGCCCTGGAACTAGCGGCAAGGGGCGAGTTCGACCCCCCCGAAATCCCAGAAGCTGCCTTTGCCAAAAGCCCTTTGGGAAAGGCAGTTAAAAGATTTAGAGAGGAAGATAACTCCCAAGAGGGAAAAAGAGCACGTCCACGCATCGGCTCGACAACCTCTGGGCACCGAGAAAGCCAAAAAGACGCTGTAGGAACACCTACAACGTCACAAAAATCAAAAACAATCGGTACAAAAGATCCCCCGCCGAAACCACAAAGACTGACCTCGAAATCTCCGAGGTCAATGACCGCGCCGCAATGTAAACAAGTAACACCTGGCGCGACCTTGAAAACCCCCGTGGCATTGACCGTGAAATCAACGATGAATACCATAACAACAACACGAAATACGGCGCCTAGTACGAGCGGTGGCGCTAGTGAGCCGCAAGACAAGCGGCTCTCACCAACGTATAGCCGATCGAATACCTATGCGGTGGTGACATCTACCGCAAAAACTATGGATCGCTCAACCAATCAGAGGCAGGCTATACCGGTCTTGCCGACAGCCAGCCAATCAAAAGAGTCAGATGATAGCCGGAATGTAGCAGAAAAATCTACACAAAATGCGGAACCCCAAAAAACGCAAAAATATCCTCCAATCGTAGTGGAGAATTTTTCAGACTGGACAACCCATTTTGAGATCCTTGCTGAAAAATTAGGAGGAAAACCTCCGAATGCGCGCCCCTTTGGCGCCGGGGTGCGCTTTCACCCGCAGGATGACAACGAATACCGCGTCATACAAAGCTACCTTAGCGAAATTGAGAGTTCCGAAAACTTAGCGTGGTTCTCCTACTCGCTACCGTCAGAGATGAGTCTCAAGGTAGCCATAAGAGGCCTACCCTCCGGAACAGATCCGGAAAAAATAATAAAATCCCTGGAACGAAAAGGCTTTCAACCAGAAACAGTAAGGAACATCCGGGCGCGCGGCGACCGCCCGGGGAGTATATTCTACGCTGCACTCAAGAGAGCGCCTAACTTAGTCCCGAATATATATAATGTGGACGAGTTATGCATGATGACCGGTGTTAAAATAGAAGCCTGGCGGGGCAAGACAGGCCCCGCCCAATGTCACAGGTGTCAATCCTTCCGGCACAGCTCGCATCAGTGTCATCGCCGGCAAGCATGCGTGAGATGCGGCGGGCCACACTACGCTGCGAATTGCGACCGCCCGACTAGTGAACCTGCGACATGCGCTAACTGTGGCGGGCCGCACCCGGCCAACCACAATCAGTGTCCCGTGCGCAAACGAGAGGCACGAAATAAGAAGGCAGGAACCCTGGCCAGAACAGGCCGGAAAGGGGAAGCCATCCCGCAACAAAACATCGTGGTTGAGGCGGCACCGGCAAGCCTTATGGCGCCGGCAAACAACCCTTAACCATCAACAAACACATTGAAGGAATTATCACGCGCGCGAGGGAGGCGAGGAGAGTGCTCCGCCCGGTGCTAGCCTCAAGGCTTCCCTATCGCACCAAACTAGGCCTCTATAAGACGTACGTGAGATCACGTCTCACGTACGCAGCCCCGGCTTGGTTCGGTTGCGCGTCAGATTATCTTAAGCG
>MU158758.1:171875-193682 GCA_015888305.1 Antheraea pernyi
ATATAAGAAAGTAATGAATATTATAAGCTATACATTATCGAACAATATATCTTAAATCTTTTATTTTATAGATAGATATAATATGCCCGTATTGTCGATATACTTAAGTTATTCTTATACGTTGCTATAATAACTGAGTTATGTAGAAGCAAACGTGGTAAATAAAACAATATGGCCGCCATTGACCAAAAAGATGATATAATTCATATTACATACAAATATATGTCTTTCAATTATGTATATTTATTCTTAGAGTCCAGTAAGGTACATGTCTCACGCGGTTGTAACATATTTTTGATCAATTTCACACGGACGAATACATAGGTAGCAGTTAACCACTGCATAGTGTACCAAATCAAATAAAAAGAATCATTAAAATCGGTTCACAATTGACTAAAATATCGATTAACATACATAAAAAAATACATACAACCGAACATAGTAACCTCCTCCTTTTTCGAAGTCGGTTAAAAAAAGTCCTCTGTCAGCTTATCTGTTCGCGATAAAGTCAAAAACTACCATTTTCATGCTGTTTTCACCAGTAGATGATAATTTATGGGGAAGGTTTAGGTATAATTTGTCAAGGTTTTCATTTTATTATCCGTCTCCGTCCGTATAACGTCTTCCGAGCCCGCTAGTTATCTGCCCGTAAAAGCCCCGTGAAAGTTGGTCCAATCAATTAGGAGATAGTAGGATATTGCGGACGAAGTCTTGAGAAACAAATTAAATAGTCTAAGTTACTTCTTATAAGATGAGTTATCTGCCAATGAATGTCCCGTGAAAATCAGTTCAAGCATTACGGATATTCCACTGCGTCCGAAGGCGAATAAAAAACCTAAATTACTTTTTATGAAGTCTGTTATCTACCAGCGAATACCCCGTGAAAATCGGTCCAAAGTAATGCGGACGAAGCCGCGGACAAATAGGGTAGAATATGTGAACCGCTATAATTTTGGTTATCTGGCAGTAAAATGTAAAATTCCCGTTAAAATAGGTCCAGTCGTTTTGGAGATTACCCAGAACAAACAGACAAAATATAATAATGTAAAAATATAGACAAAGTATAAAAAAAGTTTTTTTTGGTCATTTGTAGCCATATCCATTCATTAAAAAGTTGTTATTTTAATTGTACATACACAAACTTTATTTTTATAATACGTAATATAGAACAAATAAAAATTGGAAATAAAAGTAGTATGAACTATTTGAATGGGAAAACAAAATAAACTTTGAAAATGTTAGCGTTGATACTTACCACATAACTTCAGAATTGGCAGTATGGATTAATTCCTTCGCCTATGAACTATTTGAATAGGAAAAAAAAAACTTTTAAAATGTTAGCTTTGATAATAACTTCAGAATTGGCAGTATGGCAGTATGGATTAATTCCTTCGCCTGTCCTATTGGACGAATATTATTACGTTACGTTACCATGGCAACGTATATAATAATAACGTAATCGCTCAAAAGCAAAAAAGTGCCCGATTTTGAAACATTCTTCATTGATGCTCTGCTTCTATTGGTCTTAGCGTGATGATATATAGCCTATAGCCTTCCTCGATAAATGAGCTATCTAAAACCGAAAGACTTTCTCAAATCGGACTGGTAGTTCCTGAGATCATAGCGTTCAACCAAACAAACAAACAAACAAACAAACAAACAAACAAACAAACAAACAAACAAACAAACAAACTCTTCAGCTTTATATATTAGTATAGATATAGAATCGAATAACTCAAGATTACGAATAAAATATAAAATCCACTACATAACATAGTATGATTCCGCTGAAAACTTCAGTTTACTAGTTTTTGTGTGAGAGTATAACAGACTGAATAAAGCGATTTGATTTAGGGCACTCATGGTTAGATATAAATTATCGGGAATCGTTAAATGTGAATCGTGCCATCTTATCTACTTCGATTTTATCCTTATTTATCTAGTTCATCTAATTGTGTTTAATTAATCAATGACACATATTAAATATTGTTTTTAAAATTATTAACTCATAATTTAATGGTCGTACTTATAAACTATATATTATTGGCAAGTGTCCGCTACAACCATATCTTTTTTGGGTGAAGATGAGGTCATAGATGATCTCTACTAAGCTAACGGAATGTAAATGTTGTAAGTAACCTGGCGACGGTTACAAAGTATTCTAGTATATGTACATGTAAACCTGCAAATCTAGTTATATAGGTAGGTGTACGCCACTTGCCTTCATAATAAAATACTGTATTGTTTACCAATGTTACAGGAATACATACATTTGCGTTTAATGAAATCATACTATTGACCTGATTGTACTATTTATTTATTTACTATTGACAAGCTACTGACTTTTCACCCATGCTGTTGACTGGACACTTATGAAATATTTTGGGCCCATGCATTCCTCGTTTAGACCTTTGCAGATATTCTGTAACTATGTTCACAGTTGTAATGCTATAGCTACTGTCACGCTAATATTGCCTTCAATTTTTTTATTTCTTTATGAATATCTTTGATTAACGACAAGCATACATAAATTTTAATTATGTACAAAATTAGATACTATTTGTTATTATAGTACGGACCTATGCGACACAAATGCAGTCCTCATTAACCGCTCTAAATATAGCCGAAGGATCGGGCTAATATAGTCAAGAATTTAATACAAAGCAAATTTTCAAATATTATTATAGGCGTTTATATATGCTTACCTATATTCAGAGTGGTAAAAAATTTTGGTTTACGTCGGTTAAAGTCGGTTTACGGACGATATTTTTACGTGATAAAGTCATAAGAAAAATTGATGATGATGAAAAAAATGATTGATGTAAAATTGCGTACTTTTATGAATTTAATTGAATTATTCTATATATAAATAGATGCGTCAGAAGCTGAACGCTTAGGCTGATCGCGCCTCTCTATCGCTTATTTTGCGCTCTCGGTTGCACAGAGCGCTCAAGCGAAACGTGACAATGAGTCATACTTTTTCGTGCGTGCAGCCAGCGTTCATCGATTTATATGTCGTCATCACGTTTCGTGCGGATGGCCATAGTATTTACCTTCGCTATACATAAAGACAATCATGAGACAGGTTTTGCACTTATCTAGAATTAATTTACGTTTATATATATCTAACTGATTTTAATTATTTAAAGCCTATTCAAACGAAGTATTTGCGTTTTTGCAACACGTTTCTCACGATAGTTTTCCTAAATCTTTTCAAGTAAAATTATTCACATAACAATACGTGCACGCATAGTTTATATAGAGTTATGGCGTCAATAATATGCATTTTTATTTGATAAGAAATGTAGCTACCTACAAATGTATACTGAAGTAGCTCATGAGTAATGAATGTCGTTTTGTTGATTGGAGCACCTGTTCAAACGTTTTATTGTCTTGCATTTTAGATCATGAGAAATATTAATTATATAAGCTAATTATACTGCTATTACAATATGGCGTCGGTGGCGTACCTAGCAGTATTTAATTGTATATATTGATATTAGTTATAATATAATTATTGTCATTAGAGTTACTGCGAACGGTGTATAACATTTTTTGTCCCTGCCATAATTATGATTATTAAAAAAATGTACATTAAGAATAACGAATAATAAGTCATTATTGGGTATTTGTATCCGCTTTTATAATAACGTGAGGTAGTTACGTAATAGTAGATTTATATTACATGATAAATATATTCTAATGCTCAAAGATAGAAAGGTACATTTGGTTTTTTTGCAATATTAGGTTTTAAGTAAATAGAGAATCGGGCAAATCTGGTTCATCTCATATAGAAAGAAAGAAAAAACTAGTTTATTGTTGAAACAACCATACAAGAAAATTAACAAACAAATTAGACAAAAAGTTAAATTAAATACATGTGAATAGAGACAAAAAAAATGTCCAACAGTTGGCAAACCCATTCAGCAAATATGTACAGTACAGCGTACTGCAGCGCTGATTTTCGATGTTAGCCCATGATAAACGAAGGTTTAAATTAAAAGGAATTAAATTGATATAATTATTAATCATATAAATAATAAGAATTAGATATTTTGTTACATTAGCAAGTTATACTTGTGTATTGATGATATAATTCCACCTAGATATGAAACCGGTTCTTCTCAATAGCAGCATTTTTCGAACTGTAGGTAAACTGTACAATATCTGACTTCATAGCTGCATTAAAATATCACAAGTTCATGGACACCTCAATTAGATAAGTTTGCATTTATTATTGCCCCGAGTGCCAGTAGGTGTGAAAATAATTTCATTTTACAAATTATGAAATTTAAATAATCCAGACTATTGATTTAAAAATTGAAAAAGAACACTGGTCATCTAGTTATTTTGTGTTTTTCTTATGACTGCCTCGACTTTTTTTTTAAATTATATCCATAAGATTTTGGAGACATGATGCCGCCATGGTTCAGCTACTGGCCATGAATTATTTATATTTGGTTGCTATAGCATTTCTGATTCTAGTATACTTATCATCAGGCAGAAAGTTGTTACTTTGTAGTAGAAAGTTTCCTTTACTTTAGAAAGTTTACTTTATAGTAGAGAATTTCCTTTAAAATTATCATATATTCACTATTATTTCATGTCAAATCGGTTCTACAACAGAATATCCTGAATAACGAGTATAAAGAATATAATGCATAGTAAAATTCTAAATAGATTACTTTTAATTCGACCTGTTTCATTCGAGACTCGAACTAACGACCTCCGTGCTTGTATAGAACCGTCTTAACCAGTGGACCATGAAGGCGGTTAAGCACTATTACACATCATACAAACAAATGACAATAGTAAATTTTTGCTATTAGACAATGCCGGAAGTGTAGATATTGTTAAATCTTTCTCAGACAAATTTCAAATGTCGACCCTTTGACATATATCGTTTAGTAAAATTTACAATACATTTAATATAAAAACTGTATGTTTTTATAAATCAACTTAACTAATATTATAAATTCGAAATTGTGTTTGTTTGTAACACTGTCACGCGTTACCTACTCAATCGATTCATCGTCCATCATTCATCCAGAAAAAGTGTGTAGTTCCCGATGCATTTATCAAAACTATACTGACGTGAAATGAAGCCGCGTAAAAGTTATTTACCTATAAAATTTTATATCGATTTATCATTAAAGACAAATATGAAAAACCTGTTCTTTTTTAGCGATTATACACTCACGTATTGACTTTTAACTTTAACATCTTAACAAACATTACATAAATTTCATTGATATATGATATATAATATTGATAATTTAATTGTAATACGCAAAAATGTCTTCTATGGACTGTATAGTTATTTAGTTAAGATATTTATCTCGTTAGATCTTGCCAAATTGGTATGAGAAGTGTCAATTACCATATCCTATTATAAAACTTGAGAATTTTATAAACTCCAGTAACTCTTTAGTTAATGTATATATTCATCATCATCTTCTTACTCTTATCCCACCTAACATATCATTAACGTATATTTTATTGAAGTAAAAACTTCTGCAGGCGCGTTGAGCGTTATTTTTTTTAGCAGGAGATAAACTTCTTATTTCGCGTCATGACATGCTAGTAAGCGTCACGAACCGTATTGCGCTTGCCCGACTTGTGTCAGATTAGTGACGCGTAGTATAGCGGCCTGTATTGATGTAATTAGGGATGTAAGGGGTGTCGAATAACATCATGAGACTTGAGACATCCAAGCCAACCTCACCTGTACGTGGTGCACCCGGCTGAATAACAAACGAGGCAATGGCGAAAACGGGATGGTAGGGTTTTACGGCCTAACAGTGTCGCAACCACCATGTATATGGCGAAAAAGACCATCATAGTAATTCGCTTCTGTGGGTCGCGTTTCGGGATCAGCCTGTGCATGTCCAGCTTTACGCAGGCCAGCATGGCAGCGGCTGGCCATGTATAGAGTGTCACTCGGTGTTTGCCATTGTTTTTGAATTGTACTGTGCTTACCATCAGGCATAGTACAAAAAAAAAGGTGTTTCGTGATAAGAATGTACAACTCATCATATGTTTGATTACTTAATAAACTGTATAAAATGTGTATAATTATTGCTCTGAATGCGAATAAATGTGAAACTCTGACTAATATCAATAGTTTCAATAGCCATAAAAATTATGAACTACAAATAATTTACAAGGACAACAGAGTTATTCCATTGTTTTGAGTTTCCACATCCATCGGCAGTGCTTACGACTCCTTCGACTTTGTTTTAATTCTCAGTTTTATCACTAGGAACGCTAAAGTACTAAATGACGTTAAGGATTAAGAGCATTAACCGTACAACCTTATCTTATACCTTTTGGATTAATCTCGCTTCTCATTCGTGCATAAACTTCGGAAACTCGACTAGATTTAATTGCATGTTACGAACGAAGCGGATAATAAAATTCGTTGGGTCGGAATAATCTAGAGGTCGCTTTTGTTATCAGAAGAAATAATACCTACCTTTGTTATTATCTAAATATATAAAAATACAGTGTTACGATCTTTGTCCACGGATGAACTCCGGAACTACTCAAGCGATCTTCATGAAAGTTGGTATTTACGTATAACTTGGTCCAACTTGAGAGATAGGATAATTTATATTTCGACTAATGGCCTCAATATCTTTCAATTACAAATTAAATGATTGTCAATGTTGATTATTGTTCAACAGACAGACAACTCGAACAGATGGCGCTTAAATTAGTTTGTTGACAGAAAACTGTAGAACCGAGTTTTTTAAATAATTCATAGATGGCGCCATGTTTGCATTTTCTTTTAAATTTAACATGTAATAATTGAGCCACAGCAACGCGTGGCCGGGTCAGTTAGTTTTCATATTTATTTATTTATTTATTTATCATATGAATCAACAACAGTAACATAAAAGAAAAAGGTAAAAACAAACATGCAAAATACTTAAAATTATTTATGTCACTAATTATAGTTGACTACAGCATTAACCAACATGAGATGCGATGCGGAAAACAATAAAAGTAGAAGAAAGAATTATGAAAAAATGAAGAAGAAAATAAAAGAATACAATTCGATAATGTAACTTAAAAATTAAGGCAAAAAAAATCCTGTAGAGATTAAGTAAATAAAAAACTAATTTTGGATTTGAAATTTAATGGGAATTACTAAATAAGTCTATATAAATTTCTATCGGGATAAGCATAGAAAATTAAGAATTATATTTCTTAATCTTTGCATTATCTGTTGGTATTTTCTGCTTCATTATTTTTTTAGTCATACTATATTATAAAGTAAGTTTTCTACGTAATGTGTATTAGCGGTTGGAAGGTTCTAATTAAAAACACAAAAGTCAATAAAACGAAATGGTTAATATACTTCTTAATTTAGTTCATAGTTGATCATTTAGAATCTGCATTTTCTTTTATCGCGTGATGTGTTAGAAGATATGCTATTTCTGAAATGGACTATCTTCATCATCATTAATAGAATAAATTACTTCACTGTTGCATATAAATTTACATATGTAACCCCTCGACTTTAAACTCGGGTTTTGGAATAAGTAATAAAATACATTTCAATTATTTTTAGAAATGTCTTATCTGTTTGGTTGAACACGCATCACTGCTAAAGTATTGCGTTCACGATAAAACCTAACCAAGGAAATCATAAAGCATATACTCGAATAACATTTAACCTTAATTACAATTATATCGGTTCACTCTATGAAAAGTTATTGTTATTTTAATGACGATGCGACTTAAGTACGAGAGAAATGTAGATAAGTAAATGGACTTAATGTATTCAGATGATTTTATTAGTCACTGTTTATTACGTTAAATTCTACATGGATGGAGTCACGGACACAGATAGTTCCTACATATAATCTGAAAGAAATTACCCAAGAATATTATTTTATAAGGTAAATATATAAATATAAGAATTAATAAAAAACAATAATAGTCAAAAATACCTTTTCATCCATGCGTCATACCAGATGAGGTTTGAGATACCCAAACGCACTTTACTCAAGTGTCACGTACTCTGAGGCAGCTGCCGGACCAAATGAATTGCTCTGATCACAACGGTAATATCTCATTTGCAGCTACTGAGAAAGCCAAGTAGCTCGTCGTTATTGTTTAAGAAATATTAAAAGTTACCTTTTAAGATTTGATTAAATGTGATTATTCTAAAGTTTAATATGTTTGGTATGTTCTTACGGGGTCTCATAGTCGATATGCGACAAAGCCCATATTAAAGAGAAAACAAAAAGATTTAAATCAAAATAAAAAAAATACTTCTTTCAATTTAAGCCCTCAGAAGGCACTTACGAACGCCTTTCAACCACTGGGGTATGTTATACCCCACCCCGGACACGCAGTGTTAAGTAAGGTATGTTATAGTAATATATTTCCTCTGAGCTTTGGGCTTCTTCTCTATTGACTTGAATTTCAACCTAATATCGGCAAGACCGCGTTAATTAGTTATGATTCTGTCAAATTAATAGATTATTAATTACTGTTTCTATTGCTTTGAATTCTAATGTTAGAATTAATTTTACCCGTTTAAACTCTAAATTACACACGTGGCTTATTAAATGATCTTTATATTAGAATATTATCTGTATCTCATACTAGAACCTTGGGAACAAAAAATATAATGTTCAAGTATTACAGAATCACTCAAACCAAAAAAAAGTGCTGTGTTATGACAATTATCATCAACAAAACATTTTACTGGCGAAGTAGGAATTCTAAGTAATATTAATCGACTTTATACGATGGTAATATTTGCAAAACAATGGCTTCGTAAATCAGTACACGTTATTCAATGCCAATGAATAACCAGGAAGTATCGAAAGCATATTATAAAATTTTCAAAAATGAGATACATTTTTCGATATATTTTGCTTAAAGTTTTAAATGTTCTAAAGTAAACTGATTTATTATTATAAATATTAATTGCAACTTCCGTTTGATTTTAATTTTTTCTTTATTTTTATACAGGGTTTGTTAAAGAACTAGAGGTGGTAGAGCAACGCTGAAGCTATTACTTGTTTCAGAATGGATGAGTCGGGTCGCCCGGCGTAGTACCACCCTCTCGCAGAAAACCGACGCGAAGTAACATTGTTGCGTTTCGTTCTGTTAGTGAGAGTGCCGGATAACCCACCTCCCCTTCCCCTTCCCCCAAACATAGGGTCGCAACGCACTTGCGACTCTTCTGATGTTGCAAGTGTCTATAAACGGTGGTGATCACTTAACATCAGGTGACCCACCTGTTCGTTTGCCTCCTACGATATAAAAAAACTCGCCACCCTCCTCCACACAACAAACAATAATCAAACAATTAGAATCAAATAGCAGCAGAACCTTGCAATCACTTTCTTGCCCTTATACCGACATCCACCAATTTTAGATTAATTTGGCTTCTTCCGATGCAGACGTTACAATATTTTGTTACAAACATTTATACTTATCCTTAAATATCTGTCGTCTGTCTGTGTGTTTTTATGAATTCGCTTTCTTATAGTTTATTTTATAAATTTTGGAATTAATTATAAACATCGCGCGTCTAAATTCTAGAATAAAATGTATTATAGACAATATTTCAGTGAGATCACAAAGTACAATGTCGTTGACATTTGACAAATAATATTCAGTATGCAAATTGAATAGTGCAGCGAACTAGAAATTTAAATGGACTCTGTTCTACGAAGTTCTAATCTACAAAACGGTTTCCACTGAGATATATGAGACTGTAAATTCACTTCACTGAGTTAGATGGAAATTGCGCTGCTGAAACTCGAGTCGATTTATTGCATACTAGCTGTGCCCGCGAGTCGATCCGCGTGGAACGTAATGTGACAAAAAATGAGTGTCTAATAAATCATCTGAATGTATTAAGTCCATTAACTAATTTATTTTTCTCTCGTACTCCTCATTAAAATTACAATAACTTTTGATGGAGTGAACCGATTTTAATGAAACCAAGACTAAATGTTGTGTATACTTGAGGATATGCTTTATGATTTTTCGTTTCGAGGTTTTATCGTGAACACAGTACTTTAGCAGTGATGCGTGTCCAAATAAACATAAAGACATTTCGAAAAATGATTGAAATGTATTTTGTTACTTATACCAAAACACTTGCAACAATTTTTTAGACACGTTAGATTTACATTCTTATTATAATTATAGACTTTTGTTCAAAAAAGGATAGCTTTTTTTTTTTTTCTCGAACTAACTACGCTATTGACCCGGCAGGGTCTTCACAGCTTCACCGGACTAAAAAGGATAGCGTAATAGTTTGACCAGTATTATAAAGACACATATTTTGGAATTCATTATTTGTTCATTTAGCCTTCCTATATCCGCGCGTTGGACTGTCGGACCGAAGTTGGATCGTGTTTTTTTATTAAATACAGAACGGCGTTTGTGCTTCTCAGTAGTTGGTTCATGGCTTAGTACAATTGAGTATAGTGTGAAAGAACGGGCGTACATAACGTGTACCTATACAAGACGCAGATCCGTTTCGTCAGACCGAAGCAAAGGTATAGGAAGGTTAATTAGCATAGCAATCTTTTGGCGTGTTCAATATAATATATATGATAAATTAAACACTGACTTTATAATCGAGACTTTTATTTATGGACTTGTAACTTGAGGAAAAATATATATCCGTCAGTCACATCGAATATGTCGTTCGCTTTCCAGGCGTTTAAAAGGCCAGTGTGCATAGACAATATTAAATGGCCAGTTCGCTACAAATCTTTACGCAGTTTTACCATTTGGTAGGTAAATAAAGAATGCTGGAATTTTCGGTATCTGTCCTGGATTGGTTTAGTAAGTAAGCACGTGCCTCTTTGAAGTAGAACTTTAGGATTAGTTTATGACAGAGATGTCTATGTTGCAGTCATATTTGTAATTGTTGTAGGGAGCCTGATGAAGAATTAAACTGATTGATCCTGAGTCGAAACGAGTCACTATGTTGGATCTCGTAAAAACATGACAATGTAGTAGCTTATTATCCTGCTTTCGACATTTCTTCATTTGTTCTGCTACTTAAAGTATCATATGCAAGTCATGTTTGAATGTTTTCCATTGTATAGGTTTTTTGCGTTTGCCCGCAATAACAACATGGTCTAAGATGGTAAACACGGTAAACCTAGAAAAGACTGGCTCTCAAGTCTAGTTGCCAGTTGGTAGGTGGTGGAGCCACACTGATGCTACTACTGGTTTTAGCTTGAATGGGCCGGCTCGCCCGGGGTAGTACCGTTATTGCAGAAAATCGACGTGAAGTAACAGTGCTTGCATTGTTGCGTTTTGTTCGGTCAGTAAGAACCCCGGAGGCCCACCTTCCCTCTCTTCTCCCCTCTCTTCCTCGCTCCTCCTACTCCTTCTCCTCTTCCTCCCAAACACAGGCTGGCAACGCACTTGCGACTCCTTTGCTGTTGCAAGTGTCTATGGACACTTAACATTAGGTGACCCATCTGTTCGTTTACCTTCTAGGATATAAAAAAAAACAAATACACACTAACAGGTGCTTGGCCACAAACTTTCAAATTGAAGGTGGTAAGTTAGGTAGGCGGTCTTGGAAAAAACCATACCATCATGCTCTACGGTTTCATCACGGTGTTGTCTTTCACCGGAAGCCACGACTCAGTTGCAATGTGTCCGAACACGCTATCAACTAAGCTACCATCGCTTCATTTCACAAGTTGGGTTAATGTGTGGGCAGAATTAGTTGCAACCGATCCAAAAAAAGGAATTCCAACTTCAGTTAGACGTATATGTTTCAGCACTCTTCCTAAATCTTTTATTGACTTACTATGACGAAAAGATGCCTAATAAATAAGAAAAGTTCTTACGAGAAATATTCCTTCTATGCCATTTAATAGATTTTTCTTACGATACAATTTTAAGGGCTAGGGCTCGATATTAATGTAAAGTACTCTAACTGGCATTGACCTAGTAACCTTTGTGGTAAATTTTAAACTCTGCTGGTCTCGTTGCGAAGATTCATGCGATGAATCATCCGCTGATTGTTTTTCAAATACTTGTCTATTAATTAAAAACTTCAATCTTGATAAATTCATAAAGCAATTTCGATCATGTAGTATTTCAGCTGAATTTAATTTTAAAAAATTCCTTGCGTTACCAAACGGGAAGTTAACACATGGGTGTTTCACCGAGCATGCAACCCTTTTTATGCTTTGTTTACAGCCCGGCGATGAACATTGAAGCGTTTTTTATTCAATTTGTTTTTCGAAAAGGTAATATTCTCTGCTCTTATGGTTCTTTATTCTTTTGTTCTATTGCTGCTGGGAAAACCGAGATGGAAACTGTTGTATTAGTGGCATTTGTTGCCGCTACGAAATATTTATTTTGGAATCTTGCAACGAGTGTGAAATTTTGGTAAAGGAAAACAATGATAACATAGCTTGTTGATGGTGTATTTCGTGTTACTCGTCTAATTAACTATAATTATCTAATGCAAGTTCAAGTGTAACTGACGTGAATTGACGTGTTGAGCAGCGATATCATGAAACCATTAGTGCTTCACATAGGCACGTTGCTTGCGATATTAAAAATCAACCTTGTACTGTAACAAGCTGTAGATATTTTCACTTGTGTATACAAATATGTTAATTATGTGGTGTTTTGTTCCAATAATAAAACTTTTCTTTCATTATTTCTCCAGTTACCGTTTCTCAACAAGTTCTCAACTATAGTTACAACGAATTATTATAACCATAAATTAAAGTAAATGCATGCAGAATCGAGGGCACACATTAGTTAAATGTTATATTAAAATAATTCTGTGCGGCGGTGTTTTTTTGCAAGAGATAAATTTATGATTCTAAGTCGTGACATACTAGCCAACGTAACCGACCGTATAGCGCTTGCGCGGCTTGCATCAGACTAGCGACCCGTAGTATAGGGGCCTATGTATTGCAGCTCATCATACGTTTGATCGATTAATAGATTTTATAAAAATGTATATAATTATTGCTCCGATTGCCAATATATATGAAAACTACACTAATGTTAATAATTACAAATAAACAAATCCTGAAATTTAAATATTGTCATTCACACTATAATTAATAAGTAGATTCAAAACAGAACACTGTTATTTCATTGTTTTGAATTTCACTCCTGTCGGTAGTCGTTATGACTGCCTCGTCTTTTTTTTTATTTACACCTATACTGTAGTATTATTGTATAAGAGAATAACTTTACAGTAACAATACAATGATATCATTATATTGGGTATTATTTGTATACTGTATTATTGGCTTGTTAAATGATACGTAGAAAAGGCTAATTATCTCTTTCCCACGCATATTTCTTATGGAGCACTCTTTTCAACGTGTTAGTGGAAACAATATCTCTAATTAGTAAAAATAATTGTAGAAGTGTAGGAGATCGTTTCTACTCTTACGTAACAAAGGTGCCAAAGTGGCCCATCTAGTTTGTGTTAATCTATGTTTACCTAGTTATTGATAATTCATGCTTTATCTCGGTTCAAAAGTTATCTTGTTCAGTCTAGAAGTTATCAAAACATATTCCGTAAAGAGGTGTGTTTATTAAATATAAGTTAAGTTCGTGATTTCTAACGCTCTTAAGAATTATTGTTTATTTATTTTCATTGCATAAACACTGGTTTCACTGAATACTTATTCAGACCATGTAGCTAGTAAATTGTATGTTTTTTTTATACTTTATTTTTTTATACATTACTTTTTTTTTAATTCTCTTCCTGCCAATTAATTTACAGTCAAAATTAGTTTAGCCTTTTCAGACTTAAGCTCAGGAAAAAGACAAAAACTTCAGAATCGCTAGCCTATGCTTTCATTTCGTAATACATATTACAATTTATGAAAAGTTTTTATTTTCAAATCCAAAATGGACATTTCAGATTTTATTTATCTGTTTATATAGATTGGCAAACACTACACATACACGTGTAACATATTCTAATCATATAAGGAACTAATGCAAAAAGCTGTTTTGTGAAACGCAAATATCAAGCAGTTATCATCAATAGGTCAGTTTTTGCTTGTCTGTCAGTTTTTAATGTTACGATAAATATTAAATAGATATACATCGATATTATCTAGAGGTATTTCTTATAATTTGTTTAAAAACTATTTTGCTATTTATAATAGTTTATGTGTATAATTAATCCTCCTTTGTTCGTTCGTTCGTTCCATATTTAAACTTTTATGAATGCATAAAAAGCGTGGGAAGTCGGAATGAAATTTTACAATCGTAGTTTTGCATAAGATGTATGAAGTTTGTTAAATTAATTAATTACCAGAGTTACCGGTAGTTTTTAAACCTGTTTGACCTTATTGTTTTTATTAAATCCTAAACTATCCAAAACCATAACGGTGATATTACAAAAAAAGTTAAATACTTGCTTTAAAAAGGTTTCGAATTAAATGCACCGCGCTCGGCCGAGGCAAGTTCGCGTTATCCTTTTTCGCAAGTCTAAACTAACGTAACCAAAGCGAGAAAAAAGAGCAAGATGGCGAACATTCAGCGACCGCAGTGCATTTAATTCGAAACCTTTTTAAAGCCAGTATTCAATACGTATTTACCTTTTTTGTAATATCACCGTATAAGGGTTTAACCTGCATACATACAAATGTAGACCTTATGATGCACTGGTAAACACATTGTTGACAGTAAGAGTTAAAAAAAAACGTATCTATACTAATATTATAAAGTTGACGAGTTTGTTTGCTTGAACGCGCCAATCTCAGGTACTACTGGTCCGATTTGAAAAATTCTGTTAGTGTTAGCTCGTTTATCGAGGAAGGCTATAATGATAGGGTAAAAAAGGTAAAGGTAAAATTTTGGTTCTCAGCTGATTGAAACGATTCTGCTTTGATTTTTGAATTTTGAAAGTTGCTTGAGCTTTCTGTTCAGGAAAGAACAAAAATATATACATATGTATTAGGGTGTGCCAAAAATAGGCTATTTTTTTCTTCAAATGATCGTAACATTTTGTCAGAGAATACTAAAACAAAGACTCTGCTATAAACCGAGTCCTTAATATTAATGTTTAGACGTCACGGGGGGAATTTTTCCATTTTTCATTTTACTAACACAAAAAGAACTTTTTTTTTTAATTTAAAACTTTTAATTCAGCCTCGGATCATCTTTCTGAGAAAATCAACTTACATTCTTATATGAAATCAAAAGCCTTAGAAAAAAGGTATCTTATAGTTTTTTTGATAAATCTACTCCTGTAAAAGGTATTCAAGGTTAGAAGGTCTAATACCCGGTTTCTGAGGTACTTTAATTGCAGTATATCTGTTCAATAGCGTTATCGCTCCGATAACTTGTCAAATTGCGTTCCTGAACACACAATCGTACGATAAATGTCAGTATAATTTAACGGGCCATTTGACACTTTATCTTATGGATAACTTTGTTGAGTCAATAACTTAATTAATTTTGAATTTCTTCTTAAGCGGATAAGTTATTGTAATTTAATGTTAATTATTTTTAAAATATTCAATACATGTATGTGTGGATACATTTCAAAATCACCTAAATCCAATTTCAATCGTTCGTATAACATTTTTTTAAGATTTTCAGACTTTATACACTGAGAACGGAGTTCAAATTTTGCCGTCCCTAAGGTTTTTGGCTGTTCTTTCTACGACCTTCTTATTTTACATGTACACAGTTTGAAGATGTTGAAATATAAAGTAAATTATTAGGAACAGATAAAATTGGATTTAGCTCATTTGGAAATGCATATGTACAATATAGAATTTCTTAATTGTAAATTTATAATATATTCATCCTTGAAATCATTTTGTTTGTCTAGACTAACATGTAACTTATCTTCGGATATTTGATGAAAATCTGTCGAATGGTATTCGGAATTCTAAAAATACTTGTGTCTTCATTTCTCTATTGATAAAGCATAACTAAAGACTTGTTTTTTTCTTCTCTTTATTGCAATGTAAATTTACACGGCGATGGCCTTGCCACGACGTTATCCTTTGTTGTCTTATGTTTTTACTATTCTTATATAAGTGCTAATGCTTTGACTATTATAGTAATCTTTAGCATATCCGCACAGTTTAACCGAATATTGTTATTGCCGGCCTTGGCTGAATGATAATATTTGTTCTCCTCATTACAGTCTGTTTTCAGTTACATAATGGATACAGAATTTAGCGATTTGACTAAAATTAGTTTATGTTTTAGTTATCAATCTATCTGTTATTCCGCACAATAAACGCGCTGTTATGATGTTTGGTTTAAAAAGGTAGAATATCAATCAATGTGGTAAACGGTCATATGACCAAATATGGGCTTTTGAAAGGCACTTTAAAGACATAACTAAATAAGCTTGACTTTAAAAGAAGCGCTTTATTTTAGACTAGCGAACCCAGCAGACGTTGTCCCGTCCTGATAATAAATAGTCATTGAGAAATTATATACCTCAACCTTCCTAATGAACCACTTCATCTACTGGTGAAAACCGCAAGAAAATCAACACACAGACAGACATGTTAGTGGACTTTCTTTTATAATATTTTTTACGGATTTAACTTTTGTACGGATTGTTTACTATTTGTATTCTGTTATAAAATTTTATAGGTTTTTTGTTTGAGTTCTTTTAATTAAATTTTATTTACTGAATTCTCATATAGACTAATTTAAAACAACATATTGTTTATTACTACTTTCTATCAATATTTATATAAACATGTATATTTACTTATTTCAATTATATTTACCCTAAATCATTGTTAGAACATACATATTCTTAAACTGAATGATACATGTTAATATCGCTGCATTTTCATGCGATATCTCGCGACTTAATCGATATAGGTAAGCCACAGACTTCAGCTCTGTCGTTTTATATATTTTTGGCAATGGCAATGGCGATTCGAACATCCGTTGATGATAAAATTGATAGAAAAGCACGACTCAGCTAAACGTTTTGGGAAATTTGAAAGTATATGCAACCAGTGCGAATGCTTGAGGGTATGATTACAATTGAATGAAACGAAAAATGTATTAAAGTCTTGGGAACATAGTGCTCTCTGTCTACCTAATAGATACATATATGAAACAAATGCGTATACTTTTCTATTTCTATACTTTGAATTTCTCGTTGGAACAATTCCCTATTGAATTACGAAGAGATTCTATCTCATTGATCGAAAAAGAATTATTTCGCGTTATGATAATATTTTTATGAATTATGAATAGAGCTAATAGATTCTTTTGTATGTTTATTTCTGTATTCGTGAAATGGGATTACATCGCTCGCTACACCTTGGCTTTCATTGGTTTCTCTGACCGCTTATATTAGTCTTATATATGTATTTGTTATCATATTATGCTCTTATTGGAGTAGGTAAGTTAGTAGGTAGGTAGGTAGTAGTTTGATGGTGGTAGACCCACACTGAAGCTATTACTATCGCCCGGGGTAGTACCACCCTCTCACAGAAAACCGACGTGAAGTAACAGTGCTTGCATTGTTGCGTTTCGTTCGGTCAGTGAGAGCGCCGGAGGCCCACCTCCCTTCCCCTTCCCTTTGCTCCTCCTCCTAACCTAGGTTGGCAACGCACTTGCGACTCCCCTGGTGTTGCAAATGTCTATGGACGGTGGTAATCACTTAACATCAGGTGACCCACCTGTTGGTTTGCCACCAATGATAGTTGGAGTCTCAATATCACATATCTTGAAAATAATGTCTGTCACCGAAACAAAATATGTGATTTTTCGGGTTAGTAAACTTGGCAGGGTCGCGTCGCGTATTATGTATGCTTACTAATTTGAATTGATAACAATGTCAGATGACGTCATGAGGGATTTTATACCTGAGGATTGCAATAGTGTTACTAGATTGAGCATAAAAATAATATTTGAGGAGTTGTGGACTGGCTTCATGCGTTGATTATACCTGCAACTTCCTTCCGGAAGGATCCCTTAGTAATGCGGTGGAAATTCTATAGACTTACACTATGAATGAACGAACGAATGAGTGAATGAATATAATTATTAAATTGAACTTTTTGGTTGAAGTTTTCGGCGGGATCATAGTCTCTTATATAGTGGCTTTTATATGGCTTAAAAGTGGCTTATATAGTGATTGGACTCTAAATTTTTTTTTAAATATTGGTGGTGTTTTATGTAATATAATTCGGTCATTGTGTACTATAAAAGTGGATGGGATATAATACTAAGGAGCATAAATTTTGAAATGACACACTTTAAACTAATTAAACTAACAAGAGCGCCACCATCTTCTTAGAACATTGAAATGATCGCAAGAAACTTGTAATATAATTACCTACTCGACAATGGCAGTAATGATCTACTAGAAAATTGGTTGCCAAAAATAAAAGTAAATAATAGTAGTTAGTAAATAATAAGTAAAAAATAAATTTGGAAGGTTTAGTTATATAATTTGTCACGGTTTCTTTTATTATCAGGGCGGGAAAAACGTCTACCGGGGCCTCTAGTACACAATATAAACCCATTTATACATTTTACTTATACATATAGGCCATTAATGGTATGGTAAAGTGTAGATCGAATTTAAAATAAGCAACCTAGAAGTTTCAATGAAAAATTCCACATAAAATAGTCATAGCGTCGTATACGTCGATACTTTCTATAGTTGATATGATTGAAACTCAGCAAACGCTAAGCTTCGATATTAATAGTAAAAATCATTTTATATTCTGCAATATTTTTGATTAGAATAATTTTGAACACCGATCCCTAATGCTATTTGAACTAACTTATACCTTTCGGGGAAATATTTAGATGAGATTGTCGTATCATCACGTCCAAACTTTTGCTAGTTAAATCAGACGTGATGTCATCTGTCGGCGTGGATTTAATGTTTCCAGTAGAACGAACGCCATTAGTAATGATGGGAGTTAGAACTTTGGGAGTTCTTAAATTTGTAAAACTCTTATCGCCCGGAAACCATTAGTTTAGCCATTTTTTCACTGCGCATCTTTCATATTACACATTTTAATAACGCGTTTCTTAGATGACTAGCTTCTGTCCGTGGCTTCACCCGCTTGGAATAGTTATTCTGGGCTAACGCTAATAATAGGTCTTTACCTATGAAATTGCCGTTCTCCAGTACTGGCCATTTCAAATCAAAATAATTTTTGTTTGGCTAAGAATTCTAATTTCAAATTAATTTTATTTTAAAAACATGGAATTCTTGTAGTTGGAAGTAGTCATTTGTTTATTGATTAGTGTTACATATTCATCGCATTTCAATCTTTTTTGTCATCATGGATACGTTAATAATTGGAGTAATTATGGAATATGAGTACCGTCGTGGCAGCAACGCGGAACAAGCGACACGCAACATCAACGACGTTTACAAAGCTAACACTACAAACCGACGTACCACCTGATATTGGTTTGCTCGCTTCCGTTCTGGGAATTTCGACCTGAAAAATGAACCTCGCGGTCGTTCGAATACTTCGGTCAACGATGACGTATTAAAGGCGATTGTAGAAGCTGATGATACACAATCTACGGCTGAATTAGCAGCAGCTTTCGACGTTAGCGTCAAAACAATATTGGTCCATTTGCGTCAAATTGGTAAGGTAAAAAAGCTTGACAAATGGGTGCCCACGAACTCAATGATCGCCAGCGCGAAGTACGCGGCGAGACGTGCCTTGCACTGCTCAACAGATACACAAATGAAGGAATTTTCAACTGCATCGTTACCTGCGATGAAAAATGGAGTCTGTTTGATAACCGCAAGCGCTCAGCAAGTTGGTTGGATCCTGGTTCAGCACCTAAACAATGCCCTAAACGAAAACTTACCCCTAGAAAAGTGATGGTCACTGTTTGGTGGTCTAGTGCCGGTGTGATTCATCACAGCTTCTTACCAAACGGGGTGAGCATTACTGCAGATGTGTACTGTGAAGAACTGAACACAATGATGGAGAAGCTGCCACATCTCCAACCATCATAGGTCAATCGCTCGTCTCCGTTGTTCCTGCACGACAACGAGCGACCTCATACTGCACAGCAGACGATCTCCAAGTTGTATGAACTGGGGTTGGAAGTTCTCCGTCATCCGCCCTACTCACCAGACCTTGCCCCTACAGACTACTACTTTTACGAGAATTTGGATAACTCCTTGGCAGGAAAAAAATTCAATACCCTAGAGGCAGTACAAAATGCCTTTGAAGAATTTGTTGCCTCCCGTCTAGCTGATTTCTTTAAGAAGGGCATCAATAAACTGCTACTGCGTTGGCAAAGATGCATTGATTGCTGGATGATTACTTCGATTAATACAAATAAAAAATGCATAAAAAAATTCGTTTAAATTTTTTCATACAGAACGGCAATTTCATAGGTAAATCCTATAATATAATATTGTTAGCAATTTTGAACAACATTGTAAGCAATTTTAACACATTTATTGATTATTAAAAAAGAACTGACCAATTTAGATATAAACTGCTAAGAATCGATTCCAATAATTAATCACTCGTTAAATAACCAACACGAGTTCCGGACAGAGCCACCGCACGATACGACGGCCACCGAAAGAGTGAGTCAACACCACCACTTCACTTTCTTCTCGCGCGCCCCTTTTTTTTTTTTACATGGGGAAATCCTACTGGATACGCCACCCTCCCGGGGGAGAGAGTGGGTTATGTCCGACTCGCACGGACTAAAACCCCATGGGTGCCCGCAACCGCCATAATGGGGGACAAGGGATGACGAGGCACTCCGCATGTCGCCCCGACGGCCGGCCCAGAAAAAAGATCCTGGGCCTCCCGCTAAAGAGAGACAGCCTGGCACGCGTAGACTGTCTCCCAGACGGCCGAACCAGTGCAATGGAAAGACGGGCCCCCCGACCCATCTCCCTTGGTCCGGCTTAAGGACGAACGTAGGAGGCGAACCTCCCCACGTCCACCCAACGCCTACGTTGACCTCTGAGGAGGTCGCGCTGCCAGTGGGGCCAAGCGACCTTTCACAGGGGGCGGCCTACAGGTCGCACCCCCCATGAAGTGCTCGGCACTCCTTCCGGCGGCGGCACAAAAAGAGCAGTGCAGCTTGAGAGCAGCACAAGCCGCTGCCTTATGGCCAGATTGCCCACACCGGAAGCAGAGGTCGCTCCGGTCCACCTCCGATGTGACCCACGCCAAAGCACCTGAAGCAGCGCAAAGGCTTCTACTCCAGGAGCCGCACGCGAGCCACACACTCTCGCGCGCCCCTGCCGGGGCGTGCGGGGAGACCATCCCAGGATTGCTCCTCTAATGGTAGCTTCACTCGTCTCCCATCTTACTGGGAGAGTCGGGTTGATTTATGAATCGCCCCCTCGGATCGGGTGGGCGATTAGGCTTCGTTTACGCCATCTGGCGGTGGTTTTGGGCGACAAGGCTTCTATTTTGTTATAGATGTCGCCTGAGGGGCCTGGCCATCGGTTTGCAGCGCTTCTAGGGCCCTCAGGAACTGTTGTATGATTTCTGGATTCATTGTGGCTGCTAGGGTCTTCATGACAGTGATAAGGACGTCCTGGGAGGAGTCCTCGGGCGATTTTGGCAGCTGGGTCGCCTCCATCGTCTCGCGGGTTCCTCCCTTTTATTTGTGCGCTCTCTTATTTTTTGTATGTCTCTTTTGGCCGGGGTCGTTTGCGGGGGCCATCAAGCTCCCCGACGCCGACGCCTCGACCATTGTGGGCGCTGCGGTCTCGTGCTCCTCTTGTCGTCCGGTGTCACCCGTCCGGACGACGGTCCCCGCTCGGCGATTGCGCGCCTCGCGGCGGAACACGGGGCACAGGCGGGC
>MU158758.1:194604-231499 GCA_015888305.1 Antheraea pernyi
TTTTTTTTATATATATATGTATTTATTTAACTGTTATTGACGTTATTGCCTTTATGGCGGTTTCATTCCGGTCCCCTATCGCCATCTTTAAGTTATTATCCACAATATGCCGTGCCGGAGCGTCCATGGCCCGATGGATGAACGTACTAACTGCGTCGTCAGTTACGTCGGTATAGTAGACACAGGTGTGTGAGTGTGTCTGGATATTGCCACTATAGCATGTGAAACACTATCGTGGATTTGCATCCTTCTGCCCTTTGTTTGCAGGATCACCACCGATTTGAAGGTCAATTCCTGAGATTCGTGGACTGTCAGAACACGCTATCCTTCCCCTGCCCCGTAGCCCTTGTTTATGAGGGCTTTTTTCTCTTCTTGTGTGTGTACCAGGAAGAGAGTGTCGGGGGTGTGTGAGGATATTTGTTCGCCCTGATAGCCCTTTATGCTCAGAGATCTCACTATCGGTTTCGGTGAGTATATACCGTCGTATACTTGACTCAGTGCATAGGCTACATCCATCGGGTTCCTGTATATACAATGTTTATACTTGGTACATTGTAATATAGACCGCCAACATGCACATTAAGTATTGGTATGCAGTTTAAAAATATTTAATTAAATGTATCTAATCAAAATATGACCTTGCAGATATGATTTACATTTACGTGTCCGAAAGTGAATAGCTGTAATTCATACAATGTATATACAAATGAATATATCAGAATATATTATTATATCGAACTAGTAACATAAAATCTTGAGGAATGACTAACACCCCAAGAAAACGGGAGCCTTTGGGTTTTTTTTTCGAACTGTCTACGCTATTGACCAAGCAAGGTCTTAACAGCTTCACCGGACCACTAATGCGAGCGCTTAAGGCACTCAGCCGATTTTATTTAGACAACTAGCTCAAGGGTGCGCAGTACACCTCGGCTTTGGCTGTTGCCTGATACATGCAATTCGCGACCTATCTTTTTTTTTTTTTTTTTATCGTGGGGAAATCCCTTATGGATACGCCACCCCTACAGAGTAGGGCCGTAGCTAGGGGGGCATTGTGGGGCAATGCCCTACCTTAAAAATACCAATAAACTAAATTAAAATAAATTATTCTAATTAATTTGTTTCTTCAACGATAGGTATCTAAGCTTTTCCGAACATACCACAGTTTGTGACATACGAGGGCTGATCAATTATGATACATTTTTTACGTTCGCCCTGTAACTGTAACCAATGCTGCCCTACCTCAAATTCGACTCCAGCTACAGCCCTGCTACAGAGGGATTAACTTATAGTGGTTGCTACTTTTTTTTTTTTTTTTTATCGTGTGGAATTCCCTTATGGATATGCCACCTTATAGCAGACCAACGGCCGTAGCTGGTATTGACCAACAGCTCACTTGTACATACAGGAACCCGATGGATGTAGCCTATGCACTGAGTCAAGTATACGACGGTATATACTCACCGAAACCGATAGTGAGATCTCTGAGCATAAAGGGCTATCAGGGCGAACAAATATCCTCACACACCCCCGACACTCTCCTCCTGGTACACACACAAGAAGAGAAAAAGCCCTGATAAACAAGGGCTACGGGGCAGGGGAAGGATCGCGTGTTCTGACAGTCCACGAATCTCAGGGATTGACCTTCAAATCGGTGGTGATCCTGCAAACAAAGGGCAGAAGGATGCAAATCCACGATAGTGTTTCACATGCTATAGTGGCAATATCCAGATACATATTCACGACAATTTTTCTGTATCATTATTCATTACATAGTATAAAACAAAGTCCCCTACCGCGTCTGTCTGTCTGTCTGTTCGCGATAAACTCAAAAACTACCGAAAGGATGTTCATGTCACCAATGGATAGAGTGATTCACGAGGAACGTTTTAGTATATAATTTGTTAAGGATTTTTTGATAACCAGGGCGGGACAACGTCTGCCGGGGCCGCTAGTAATTAAATAATAACCAATTTATTAATTTTACAAGTTTCTTACAGGCCTTACTATATAAGAATAAAAAATTTAAAAATTTAACGTACATATATTATTTTAATGCTTACAAAATTATCAATAAATGGTATAAAACATAGTCCCTCTTCGCGCTTGTCTGTCTGTTGCTAATTCTCTTAAACTATGTAACAGCTTTTGATACGGTTTTCACTGTCATCTAGAGTTTTTATTCCGGAAATTTCCTATATATAATACATGTATGTTATACTTATAGAAAGCGAAGTAAATTCAATATACTGTCTATCGACTAAACGCTTACATTGCTAACGCTGGTTAGCGAGATACGAGTATATCAAAATGATATAGTAACAAGTTGTATTATATACTAGGCTCTGCCCGCGACTTCGTCCACGTGGAATAGTAACTTTGGGCTAATTCTAAAACGCCGCGAAAGCTCTCAAGAAGAAAAAAAACGATTTTGAAACACTCTTCATTAGTGCTCCGCTCCTATTGATCTTAGCGTGATGATATATAGCCATTTTAGTTTTTTTTTTTTATATTATTCAATTAAATCGGTTAAACTGTGTCTCATTTATACAAACAGACAGACATATTATAGAGAGATAATTATGTAATATCTTATTGGTGATCGATATCGTATATAATGGTTGTTTATTGCAATAAAAATTTGGAAAAATATACATATACAGACAGAATTACCCACGTAACTAACTTTTGAAATAAGAAAAACAAAGAATATCACACGAGGCTGTGGTTGTTTTGTTTAATGTACTTTCAGTTCTTCCTTATTGTCTAATTTTTCTTATTATCTTCTCATAATTAGTTATACAATTATATCGTTATTCTAATTACATTGTAAAGTATACAATCTTCCAAGAACGAGTAATTAAATCAGATAATAAAAACTGCATCCGGGAATCCAACTTCAGACGCGTCTGCAGTCGGCAAAAACGTAAAGTCATAAAAACTGTAATATTCCAATCGTTTTCATACAAGAGATCTATGTATTTTTGCTACACGAGTTGTTTAGAACAAAATTCAAGTTCGATAATATACTTTGCCCTCGTGAGAGTCATAAGAGAGTCATAGAGAGGGTAAACGTCTCGTGTTTCAGACTCAGTAAAACCAGTAACAGTTTTTTAGGTAATAGTGTTATGGGAGTCGTGCGAGCGATGGCCGCCTACGGGGCTCCGGTGTGGGCCGACGCCCTCAGTGCCGCTAACGTGCGCGCACTCCGTAGAGCGCAGCGCACGGTGGCACTGAGGGTGATCCGGGCGTACCGCTCGGTGTCCTCAGTGGCGGCCTTCACGCTCGCCGGCTCCCTACCCTGGGAGCTGGAGGCAGGAGTTCTCGCCGCTATGTATGAATTCATGGCGGAGAGGAAACGACGTGGGTGGCCCCCGGCTCCTAGGGAGATAGAAGAGAGAAGACGGCGTCATAGAGAGGACGCCGTGGAGAGATGGATGCAGGACCTGGCGGACGCGCGGTATACCGTAGACGGCGTCCGCCCGGTACTGCTAGAATGGATTGGGAGAGATAGAGGTTGGGGTTCTCTAAGGTTCCGACTGGTGCAGGTGCTCACCGGACACCGTTGTTTCGGGTGGTACCTGCACCGGATCGCTCTCAGGGAGCCGACCGCCGCATGCCATGAGTGCGGCGCTGACGAGAACACCGCGCAGCACACTCTGTCTGAGTCTGAGTCTCCGAGGTAGACCTTCTCCGCCAACGGAGGACCGGCGGGAGGAAGCGGCGCTTTGCCCGACTCCCCCCGCCACTGTTGTCGGACCTGCGGAGATGGGCCGCAGGGGGCCATCTCCTCATTGCACAGATCCGGCGGACGATGGGAGGCAGCTGGTGTGTACCCAGTCTGCCTCTCTATAGGTAGGAGCCTGGCGGTGACCTTCCGCCGGGCGGATCGGTGGGGCGGCTCGACAAGGTTGATTAGTATTGTACAATCCCTTTCCGTCCCAAGAGTCACGGTCTGTCGGTACACCGTGGGGTTTTAGTCCGTGCGAGTCGGACATAACCCACCCTCTCACCGGGAGGGTGGCGTATCCATAAGAGATTTCCCCACGTTAATAAAAAAAAACAAAAGGTAATAGTGTTAGGTTTTATAACAAAGTCCCTAACAGATCATGTAAACAAACCATACTTTTGATTACATCTTTGAGTATAGTACTATAGATTAAGTAAAATTATATTTACGTACTACCACTATGATAACCCTGAGAACTTTTCTTATTGTGTACTTACCACTCATTAAGACAAGAGCGGATGCTGTAACCTTCTGATTGTAGGCGGTAATATTGCATTCTATCAAAATCAGTACTACTTTATTCAATTTAGTCTCTGACAAGGCACTTATGAACATCAAACTATCAAGCAAGCTATCAAGCAGTTAAACGTCTATGTTAAAAGACTTTCTCGTTGGTTCCCAGGGTCTACGGGTGACGACCATTATCGGTTCGTTCGGAACATGCGCCGGTTCGTGGCTGAAGGTGTTCTCCGTGCCGCAGGATATGTTCTGGTTGGGCTTTCTCGGCCAGTTTATTGTCGCCGTCTCGCAAGTGTTCATACTGAACGTACCTCCGAGACTGGCAGCCGTTTGGTTCGGAGCCGACCAAGTGTCGTCCGCCTGCAGTATCGGAGTGTTCGGGAACCAGGTATTTATTATTATAGTGCTACTAAATAATACTATATATAATATACATATAATATAATAAGAATGTAATGCCGGTTTGCTGCTACTGTATTCACCTATTAAGGAGAAAATCATAAGCATATTCTCGAGTAAGATTTAGTCTTAGTTTCATTAAAATCGGTTCACTCTATCAAAAGTTATTGCAATTTTAATGTCAACGCAACTTAAGTATGAGAGAAAAGTAGATAAGTAAACGGACTTAATACGTTCAGATAATATTATTAGTCACTGGTTTATTACATTAGGTTCTACGCGGACGGAGTCGCGGGCACAGTTAGTAATAAATATATGATTACTAACTGACCCGGCCACTTGTTGCTGTGGCCCAGTTATTAAACGGTGAATTGAATAAAATACCTGTAATAAAAAACAGACTGGAGTTGAGAAAAAAATTCAAAATTAAAACGTGGCGTCATCTATGATATATCTTTAACAGTCGATCGTACAGTTTTCTGACAGTATACTAATTTAAAGCGATATCTGTTCGAGGTTGAAACGATGGTTGCATAGACAAGGACGTGAGGAATAGGATAAATGCAGGGTGGATGAAATGGCGAAAGGTGTCTGGTGTCGCTTGTGACCCACGAATGCCCTTGAAACTCAAAGGGAAGGTGTATAAAACTATTATAAGACCAGTAATGTTGTACGCATCTGAGTGCTGGGCGACTAGAGAGACGGATGAGAGAAAACTACATGTGGCAGAGATGCGAATGTTAAGGTGGATGTGTGGTGTAACTAGAATGGATAAGATTAGGAATGAATATATCAGAGGAAGTTTGAAAATAGCACCAGTAACAGACAAGTTAAGGAGTAATAGGTTAGCATGGTATGGGCATGTTATGAGGAGAGATGAAGACCATGTAACTAGAAAAGCTTTGAGTATGACGGTCGATGGATATAAGAGTAGAGGAAGACCGAAAAAAGGATGGATGGATTGTGTGAAAAATGATATGTGTGTAAAAGGTGTGTTGACTGAGATGACATCTGATAGGCGAGCGTGGAATAGGAAAACATGTTGTGCCGACCCTACTTAGGTGGGATAAGGGTAAGAAGATGATGATGATCTGTTCGAGGCTAATAACACTTACAAATAATAACATTTATATATTTATTTATATATTTATAACAAGAATTCAACAATAACCAACATTGCCAGTCGTTTAATTTGTAATTTAAAATATTGAGACCATTAATCGAAATATAAATTATCCAATCTCTCAAGTTGGACAAAATTATACATAAATGCCAACTTTCATGAAGATCGGTTGCGTAGTTTCGGAGTTCATCGTAGACAAACATCATGACACTGGATTTGTATATATTTAAATATTTGGTATGATCTCGGAACTGACTGTGAGATAATAATGATTGCTTAGTTAAAACACTCTCAGAGAATGCTTGGTTCGATGTATCGAAATTGCCAATGAACTTGACTTTACCGTGCATAAGTATCGTGATAAAATCGGGTTTATTTTTTATAGCATACAGTAATAATTATGCTTAATTTTAACCTAAAATTTGCTGTTGCCTATAGATATGACCTGTTATCCTAAAGACAAGCATAATAAGTTGCTACACCTGAGATATAAGATGGAATACCTCCAGCGCCAGTGCTTATTGCAAACCAAACTCTTCAGAGCAAAACAACGTGAGGACACTACTTGGTAACAATAGAGGTGCAGTGGTGATGTTCTCGCAACCAGACCTTACATGGTTTTACCACTAAATGAAAAAAAAGGTCTGCAATGCTTTATTTGGTTTTGGCACTTGGAAGGGAAATAAATAAAGATTGTCAGAAGAGCTGATAAGAAATTCAATGTAGCCGTTAAGCATATAAGTGTCTTCTTATAACTCCATTTAGAAATCAGACTAATTTCTTTTATCGTAATAATTATCTTTTATTATAAATCATCATGACATCAGTTTGTATTATGTTAAAGCGATAACCTATTTCTGAAACAAATGAACTTCTTTATGTCAATTAATTACAATAAAATACGATAACATTCGACGGAAGATACTTTATAATCTATAAAAATTATAAAATCTATAAAATATTAGTTATTCTGAATGTTTAGATATTAATAAGCTATTATTAGATGTAAAAACAAATTATTATAAAACTTATGCAGAAATTTTGGACAAAATAAAGTTTTGACAGCCAATAATCAATTTTTATCACGGTCAGCCCTTTGTATTTCGTCCAAAATTCATACAATAATAAGATATTCCTTTATGATGGAGTTTTAAAGGGCCCTTATCCGTGCTCCTCGCTGTTTGTTCGTCGCTCTATAATGTTGAAGAGACTTGCTACTTTAAATTTAACGAGTATTTCTACATTGCCCTAATAACTTGAAGACTTGCTAAAGGGTACTTATTTTTGAAGTGTCTTGAGAATATCTTAAAGGCGAAATCGATGACAGTTTATCTAGAAAATACAGAAGAAGTAACGAAATATTTATTTATTATATTTTATTTCAAATTCGGCTAAGGTGGAATTTAGCTTTGCAACCCATTGTAGTTCATGATTTTGTGCCCAATATCTCAAATTTCCATTTGTTGTACTGTCGTTCAATTTTATCAGATGTCAAATAGACATGCGTCGACTATTTTCTTTCGCTATTATTATATTTCTATTATGGACTTATTCCACTTTTGTTATAAAAATTGAGATGTGCCCAAAAGTACAATATACAACACATGTTTTAATAATTGAGATTTTGTTTGTATTATCGCATCGTCAGGTTAGTATGATTCAATTTTCATAAAAATAAACTTGTCCGGAAAATGGAATATATTTTTCCCGCTTATCACACCAACCAGGCTCGAATAAACTCGTGGAGATTTATGAAAATATTCCAGGAACGGCAAGAACGTTTTCATTTTAGATTCATCCAGCCTATATATTATATTAGTACTGTATATAAATTTATCAACGTATAAATATTGGTTTCACTCTAATAATATTGCATATTAGTTTAATTAATTCGTAAATTAATCTTTAACTATTATCAAGGTCATGATTATATGACAATATAATCTAAAAATGTAATAAAATCAAAACCAAGAGTATTTATGGACGTCAAAGCTACCACCGGTTTATAAAACAACACAGACATCGAGAAGAACCGATAAGAAACTATCTTCTTTATCTTTTCATGGTACATATTTTTACAAGCATAGATAGTTACATTCGTTTTTGTTGGATGCATAAAGAGATGCGTCATTTCCAGATGTCATCATCGTTCACATATTGATTCACTCTATAATAGCCTTTAGACATTAAAACCCGCTTGATAAGGTGCTTGAACTCACTATCCGGCAAATCGGTAATGTGCTTTGGGGCTTTGTTGTAAAACTTAACACTATTACCTAAAAAAAACTTTTATAGGTCTTAGTGAGCCTGAAACATGGTTAATGACCAATTTATTATTATTTCTAATATCTTCTTCTAAATCCAGCTTTACTAAGTTTTTGGGGACATAAGTTTAATTATCAATAATGTATTGGGAGGGTAGAGTTAAGATACCGAAGTACTGAAACTTAGTCTTTAAGGATTCATACCCCCCCATATTATAAATTGTTAATAATAATAATAAAAGTAAACATAGAAAGGTGAATAAATAAAAGAAAAATATACGTTTGTTCAACGTACTAGATAACAGAATACATTGTAGAAAACCTCGTGCGTAGAATGGATTCTGTAATATAATATTACGTTCATTATATTATTTGGTTCAATTGATACGTCATACGTATCTGATCTATATTTTTAACTTGGAGGCAGGAACCGTTTATCTAATATCCTTCAAGGATTGCGAGGGGTCTCACCCATCGAGGTGTTATTAATTTGCGTGTGTTATTGTACTCACAGTACTGAGTTTTATAAATAGGATTCAACTGATATGAATTTATAATATAGGTTGAGAGAATGATTACGTTATAATATAGAATTACTGCAAATTATAACAATAACGTGGTTGGAGAAGAGAGAAGATCTAGAGAATATTTTAATAAAATGATCAGCAAGATTAATACAGGGATAATTTTGACTAGAACGGATTCGAGTACAAATGTGGCGTTCCACCTTTCTTATGTACTCTTGCTACCAATTGTTTGGAACAACTTTTAGGACCTAAGACCGGCAACGTTGCCGTCAATAAAAAGAGGCGCTTAAAAGACTCGTATACAGGGGCTTCAAAATGTAAACTCACGCGCTAGAGAACTGGCACTATCTGGCCAGGATGCGTAGGGACGCTAGATTGTACCACAGTATAGTACATTAAAAATCAGTGGAGCACCTATGTTATTTTATTTCACTTTCGGATGACAAGCGATGTGAACCCAACAAATCGCCAAACAAACATCAATAATTATTCTCATAATCGGATATTGTCATCCAAATAGTTATAATCCTACGTCGATACGTTCAGAAGTTGCGTCATTGAGCCTCAACAAAAGCTTGGCTTCGATATTAATAGTTGAAATCATTTTATATTTAGCTATATATTTAATTAGTATAGATATGAACGCTGATCCCTAATGCAGTTTGTATTAACTTATATCTTTATGGGAAATCTTTAAGTACATTAAGTATAATCACGTCTAAATTATTTTGAGTTAAATTCGACGTAGCGTCATCTCTCGACATCGATATGAATTTAATGTTTCAAATAGAACGAACGTTAAGAAAATAATTCAAGTTTTCTTTACAATTCGTAACTACAACAAGATACCATAATTGGCAATATAGATAGCGAAAATTATTATTTACGTTAATTTAGGCTAAATTATCCATGAATATTAGAAATTAGAAATGACAAATTATTGAAAATAGAATCTGCCGCATCAATTCAAGCTATCTATGAATTGAATTGTTATAACATGAAAGGTATGATACACTTTAGCCTCACGATATGAGAAGCAAAGTCTCGTTATATCCAACAATATATGTATATAAGAGTACCTTAAAATAAATATGCAAATTAGTTAAAAAAATTATATTACTCTCATTGAATTAACAGGATTTAGGTGCAGGAAAATCAACAAGAACATGTTTGTTCGTATCTGGAATCAAATGCGGAATTTTGTTATAAAAACATATCTATGTAACATTTTATTATTATTGTCAAAATATTTAAAAAGGAAACTAAATCATATTAACATATATCTGCGTCGGAGAATGAATGTTCAAGGAATAAGGAAAGGCCAAACGATTATTTGTACGTTATGGCATCTGCTATGCCATTTACTATGCATGTTTCTCATCCACTTGTAACTACGTCATAATTCCAAATGCTACTTAAACGTTACTCATATTAAATAACGGAAAGTACGAAATTTCTTATTATAATGAAACCTAAGACAACGCACTATTTTCACAGTGAGGTTACTAATAACAATGAAATGATTAATTTGAACTCGTGGATGACAAAAGGCCGCGTAAATCACGTGTAGAATCACCTTTTGTCCAAGCGAACAAATAGGGATTTGCAAATGCTCATATTAATGTGGCGACATACTCATCCCTGGGTCATTGTAATTTTTCTGTGTGATTAATGGATATGGTTATTAAAAATTCTTGAAAAATATTGTTATAATATCTAGGTCAGAGGTTCCTAATCTTTGTTAGTTCGCGGCGCACCTTTAAGTTTGGTATTCTCTCCGGATGCCCGATTCTATCATAGCTACCTAGTCGAAATAAATACAGGCAATAGAAATAGGTGCAATTGAAACATCCATAACATGAAACTATATGAATTTCATTGTCTACATTGTACCCGCGAATAATTATGTTAAGCTACCTAAGAATGGTTACGGCGAGTGCTTTTCGGCACCCGACTCTACTTTGTACGGCGCACCAGGGCCTCGTGGCACACACTTTGGGAACCTCTGATGTTAGTTGTTATAATTGCAACAACTAATAATATCATGGAATATTTTTAGGCAATGTAAAACAAATTATTGGACTTATAATAACTCTATCGTTTTCTACCTATTACGCGCTATTATTGTTGACAATGGCAATAATACAGAAAAACAGAATAATTAACAACGGCTTATACCAAGAATCCTTATAAAATAACACAACAGCGTAATTCATTATTGATATATAGCCTTTATTGCCATTTATACTTATTATGAGTTGCAGTTATATTCACGCGAATATAAAAAAATAACATAGCTATGAGTAATTACGTCGATGATTTTTAATCTTTATACAATATTCACTAACACACACCATGCTTACCTGCTACTGTTATTAATAACTGCTACAAAGCTACTGCGACTGTTAGTGATAAAATTAATGTAAAATCTAAATGGTTGTTAACGTTCTATTTCTATATATGTTGTCTTTGGTTTTCCCAAATTCCCAATCAGGTATATTAACTTGATGGAATAGGTGATTTTAATCAAAGCGACTTAGAAACGTGGAAGGTGCGCCAAATGTAGGTCAGTTTGTAAATAATTAAATGGTGATATCAGTTATCATTAGTTGTTTTCAAGTGGAATGTTTAGATGCGGTGAAATCATAATTTTTAGACAGTTAATTATTATATAAACATTAAATATTATAAAACTGAACAATATATTAGTAATAAGGCAAAAAAAAAATGAAAACTATACAATCTATACAAATTCCTTCAACACATGGTCATTATCAACGTAGTCAATATATTGTTGGACCCTACTGAATTTCAATTCGGCTGTTGTCGAGAGAAATGTATACATACATATAAATAATACATACATATCGTAAAAGTATAACTAGGCCAAATCTGTACCATTTTTTTTATTATGATCGGGTAGGACTTTTTTGTCGATATAGAAGCCAGAAATAATCTATTTACAATTTTTGTCTGTCTGTCTGCCCCTGTGTACGCACGTACACGTGTACGCACGTGTCATTCTGAAATTACTGAACCAATTTTGACACAGCGATAACTAATATTATAAGTAACATATAGATTTTTATCCCATAAAACGCAAAGGCTTCTTTCTCTAGGGTAACGGATGAAAGTCACAAATTTGTAGTTAATGAATTTTTTGACGGATTTTGGTCAAATTGTCTTTGTGCTATAGCAGATAGATTAGCTAAGAATTTAAGCTATACGTCATCACCCTATGGTTCTTAAAAAAAGAATAATCATTAGGTTCCGAACCGACGTGTTCGGTCCCTATAATGTACGTTATAATTGAGCTACGGCAACATGACGTTTCTTTGCGTGATTATCAATAAGTTGCATTAGAAGCATAAAATCAAATAAGTAGGCTAAATCCTATTGATGTATGTGTTTGTCTATTTGTCATGAAGCACTTTCTATCCATTTATTTTCAAAACATAAAGATTCTAAAGAAAGTTCATTTCAATAATACCATGTCGACAAATTTGAAAAATATATGTAAAGGAAACTGTCACTAATATGTTGTTATATTTATTTCGTTTTATAAAAAAAAATCCTTATGTATTTTTACTTAAAAGCTATTTGCTTATAAACTTGAAAATTTGAGATGCACATGTCTGATATACAACTTCTCATCTTCATATTTAATGTTCTTGGCATATAGTAACAAAATAATTTGTATGGTGCACAGTGCTGCGGCTTCCAAAAATTAAGGCATTTCAAAAATGTAACTAGAGATGGCGTTCCTAAACAGGATGTGACAAGATTTGTTCCGAAAACATAAACCTAGATAATAGTTACATTGCATTAGAGAAGATAAATCTCAATTAGAGTTCTGTCAGTACGTGTGTTGTTTCGATATTTGATAAATTTAGTTTTCTAAATATTGTTGAGTCTTGGAGTAGATGGGTTCAGGTTTGTAAATCTATGATTAAAATAGTTAGTTGAGGTGTTTGTAATTACCGTATTATGTTATATCTATACTAATATTATAAAGATAGGTAAAGTTTTGTGTTCGTGGAATCCCTGGTGCTATCGATCCGAATTTGAAAGTTCTGTTTCTGTTAGAAAGGTATATAGGACGCACGAGCAACCCGGGGGGTATTGGGAAGACATTTATCGCCAATATATATATATAGGTTTTTATCTCAATTGGACCCGGTAGGTGGTGCTGCGAACGGGTTCTAGGCTTGTTTAAGAAGTTTTTTCGCATACCAACTACGTATTGAGTGATTCACTGGAATTATATATAATATTTTGTCCAATCTAAATAATATATTTATAGATTATTCATTGTTTTAACGGATAAGCTATATTACTGTGAAGTTTCATCAAAATACGTTTAGTGTTTTTCATAAAAGAGTCCATACTCACAATCTTTCTCGTTCATTATCTTAATAGAATTGGAGCTAATTAAATAAGTAACTGTGGATCGAAACTTTAATCTTCACTCCTCATGTTCTAATGTCATTTTAATTTACGTTCACAGTTAGGCATAGCACTCGGCTTCGTGCTACCACCAATGCTTGTGAAGGCGCAAGGCACTACTGAGCAGATAGCGGCAGACTTTCAACTCATGTTCTACTTGGTGGCTGGCTTTACGAGCGTCTTGTTCGTTTTCATCCTGCTCTGTAAGTCAAATTCCATATTGTACATCTATATATACAATAAGAATGGTAAAGTAAACTAATTGTACTTTTTAGATTTTTGTAATAAAAAAAAAATCAGGTGTCTAGGAATAAGTAATTAAATACATTTCAATTATTTATGGAAATGTATGTCTGTTTGTTTATTCACACATCACTGCTAAAATACTACGTTCACGATAAAACATCACGAAAAAAATCATAAAGCATATCCTTGAGTAATATCTAGTACCTATATGTTTCAATAAAATCGGTACCCACTGTATCAAAAGTTACAGTAAAAGTTCCGATACCTATAATAATAAGCGCGTATCTGTAGGCATGAGTAACTGCGCGAATGATTCTGCGCACCACACATTGAGTGAGTGTTCCGCCTGGGACGTGCCACGCAGCGAGCTAGTCGCTGTCATTGGCCCGGATCTCTCGCTTCCGACTGTCTTTTTTAAGATGGTCGAAAGCGAAGCCGGGTGGATCTCTGCCGTCTCGTTCTGCGAGACAGTCATGCTCGCAAAGGAGGCTGCGGAGAGGGAGAGGGAGCGAACGATTAGACTCCCCCCCCGCGGCCGACGAACTACGCGGCGGCGACGGGTAGGCGATGACCTCCGACCGCCGTAGTTGTGACCTGGGGCGACAGACACATGCATGTCCGTCGCTCCGGGCAGTTAAACTGCACAGGTCCATGTGGTGGAGGTGCATTATGCTGATGTTCCCACAGTTCGTTAGGGGGAATAACACCCATTTCCCCTTGAGGGGTCCACCATCTTGACCCCTCAGGCTGCAGTTTGGGTCCCTTAGGAGGGGACAACACCTGTTGGAGGAGCAGATGTAGTGTCGATTAGACAGTCCCTGCTCCTCCGGCCAAAAGGTGTAAGAAGGTACCATGGGGTTTTAGTCCGTGCGACTCGGGCATATCCATCCTCTGCTGCCCGGTGAGATGGATATCCGTTAGGGATTCCCCCATGTAGAAAAAAAAAAAAAAAAAGGCATGAGTAACTGTTATTTTGAGTACTAAATCGTATCCTGAGCGTCAAATAATATATTCAGATGATTTTATTAATCACTGTTAACACTGTCATGGTCAAAGCTAGTACAAATTAAAATTTGACACTTACGAGGCAGGATAAGCAAAACAACGGACCGTGGGGGCAGCTCTAAAAGGTTGATTAGCTTGAACGGTCCCTTGCTGCCCCCACAAAACGGTCTATCGGTACACCGTGGGGTTTTAGTCCGTGCGACTAGGACATAACCCACCCTCTCCCCCGGGAGTATCCATAAGGGATTTCCCGACGTTAAAAAAAAATAAAATAAAAAAAGGATAAGCAAAACAAAACGCACGATTGATAAGTTTTTTAAAGAGTTACCAGTCTTACAAAGAAAAATGGTTAAAGTGGCAACACTGATTTGCAATGAAGGTATACTTAAAAAGCGGCGATACAATAAGAACTTGTTTCTGTAATACAGCTTCTAATAATACCAATAAGAAGGCATTACAAAACGCCCTAATAATATGTTGTGATTTAATTACGACACGTTCTTGTAGAAGTCGTGGTGGTCTAGAGGTTTGACCGGTGGAATATCATTTGGATGTCTGCAGGTTCAAACCCTGGCATGAATCAAGGATTTTTTTGGAATACGCGTACATTTACTAATATAAATTGGTAACACTATAGGCTGACGGTGAAGGAAAACATAGCGAGGAAACCTGAACCTGATAAATGTTCTTGTAGTACTACTGTATATGTAGAAAATCAGTAAGTTTGAAATCGCCAATACGCCGTGAGCTGGCGTGATGTTTATGCCGTTTCCGTACTTCGGGAAAACGCCTATTGCTCTGCAGTGAGTCTCTTACAGGCTGATGATAGTGATGATGATATTCCTTTAATGTAAGCTCCAGTTTACTAGACGATTCTAAAATTAATATTGTTACAAATCGTGCACTATGAATGTTATTTCAGTTTTCAAAGCAGCACCACCAACGCCACCGTCAGCGGCGGCCGATCTTGGCTCCAGCTTGGATTCCAACTTCCTCCAGTCCATAAAGAAACTTATGACCAATCGGAACTACGTTCTCCTCCTGATCTCGTACGGTCTGAACGTTGGTACTTTCTATGCGATTTCAACGCTGCTGAATCAAGTTATCCTGACTTATTACCCGGTAAGTTTTTTTTGGCAACCGATCTTCTAGTAGATTATTAATCCCATTGTCGAGTAGGTATATTACAAGTTTCTTGCGATTTTAATGAAGAAGATGGTGGCTCTCCTGGTAGAACTTTTCAGAGAGTTTTGTGGCAAATCAGAATTCATTCTTCGTCGTATTATTTCCTATCCACATCACTTGTACAGAATAACCAAACCATATTATGTAAAACACCACCAATATTACAAAATACAGAGTCAAATAACACAAGATTATGAATAAAATATAAAGTTCACTACACAAGAAACTACGATCCCGCCAAAGAAAAAACGAAGTGATGTCTACTGCTTACTTTAGGCTGCATCATCATTTAAAATTAGATGAGATTTTAGTTAAACGTAAAACCTACAAAGCATGAAAAGAGTCAAGACAATCACAAGGATTGCCGACAGAAGTGTAAAATAAAGGTACAACAAAGGTCACCTGATGTTGAGTGATCACCACCGTTCATAGACACTAGCAACACCAGGGTCGTAAATGCGTTGCCAGCCTCTGTATGGGGAAGTGGTAGGGAAAAGGGAAAGGGGGGAAGGGGGTGGGCCTCCAGCGCTCTCACTGACCGAACGAAACACAACAATGCAAGCACTGTTACTTCACGTCGGTTTTCTCTGAGAGGGTGGTACTACCCCGGACGAACCGACCCATTCATGCTGAAACTAGTAATAGCTACAGCGTGGCTCTACCACCTTCAACAAATGTGAATTATTTGAATGTCATAATATCGTGTGAATTGAAATTATTATCATTAGTCTCCTTTTCACATCTATTGGCACTACGAATAATAGTTATATACTTTTTGTACGTTTTATTAATTCATCGAACATAAATGATGGGCTGCACGATCTCAATACAAAATATCAATATTAGATGTATACAGGCTCTTATACTACGCGTTGCTAGTCTGACGCAAGTCGCGCAAGCGCAATACGGTCGGTCATGCTTACTGGCATGTTATGACGGGAAGTTATAGATTTATCTTCAGCCAAAAAATACTGCTCAACGCGCTTATGTGGGACATTTACATGTTCCAGGGTGCGAACGAAGACGCAGGCCGTATTGGTCTTGTTATGGTGGTGGCTGGTATGGCTGGCTCCGTGCTATGCGGTTTGGTGCTCGACAAGACCCATAAGTTTAAAGAAACGACTCTCGTGGTGTACGCAGCCTCTGTTGTCGGGATGGTCATCTTCACATTCACTTTGAACTGCGGCCTCATCGGCGTCGTTTATCTAAGCAGCATACTACTCGGGTGAGTGTCTTAGGGATCGTTGAAGTATTACGCGAGCAGAATTTTTGTTATTAATGACCCCCCCTCACTCCTCCTGGTCAGCAAAAGTAAGCAATGCTCTTACCGGGGGGGAATGCCATGCTTACGCAAAATGTTATATAAGTATTTTAAAATCTGTTCTGGTTAAATAAATAAATATTGTTGACGTAATTACCCCCCCCCCCTCCTCCCCCCCGTACGTAATACTTAAATGACCCGTTATTGTTAAGACATCTGGAATAAGTAAGACCAGTTATATACCTTCTACTTCACTTATGCACATTCACCGAACTATATTACGTAAAACACCACCAATATTACAAAATATAGAGTCAAATAACACAAGATAATGAATAAAATATAAAATCCACTACATGACAAAACTATAACATAGATACTTTCTCGGTATAGTTAACTTCGTTATATGATATAGGTTTCATACGTGCATTTAGGTAATAGATAAGGGGGTCACGACCCATCAGAAAACCGGGACCCATAAAGACGTATATTTCGTTTGGTGTTTCAGGTTCTTCATGACTGGTTACCTGCCCGTCGGCTTCGAGTTCGCATCAGAAGTGACATACCCCGAGCCTGAAGGGACTACCTCGGGGATACTGAATGCCGTTGTTCAGGTAATCCTTACTAACATTATGCTACATTTAAGTTTGTACAATAAATTGGTTCTTACTAGGTTAATATAAAACGATTTTTTTTCAGTTGTTCGGTATAGTCACAACTTTACTGTATGAGTGGATGTTGGGATCAGTTGGTGATCGCTGGTCGAACATCACTTTGTGTGGTATACTCGGCTTAGGGACGGTCATCACCGCCGGCATCAAATCCGATCTGAGACGTCAAGCGGCTCAGAATAAGGGATAAACTTGTAGGAAAACATATTCACAGATAAGGAAAATTGTAATAAATCTTGAGTTTGAACTTAGGGAGCGTACCCATACTATGTGATTCGGGAGATCAAAGTACCACGCTTGGTCACTTGTTTAGATACTCGTCACTCGCTAACCCCACATTCTCAAAAAAAAACTTGTATATACATATATTAAAATACTGCACGCAAATAATAGAAAAAAAGTAACGTAAGGTGAGAACAAGATGGTGGCCGTCTCGTTAGAACTTTCCAGAGAGTTTTCGTGGCAAGTCAGAATCCATGCTCCGTGGTACTATTTCCCATCCACTTTACCTGTACACAATAAACCAACTATATTACAGAAAACACCACCAATATTACAAAATATACAGTCAACTAAGATACCAAGACGAATAAAATATAAAATCCAGTACATGACATTCCAAGATTCCTCCAAATACTCCAAAGGAATTTTATTTCGAATATATTATATTTTATGACAGAACTTTTTAAATCTATTTTTGAATTACTACGTGGAAACTAGAGGGATGGGGGTCTCCTCGTATACTACAAGTTGGTCATCAAAGGTTAGGCGGGTAACAAAAAATGTTAAATATGAGTCACATAGTATGGGTACGTTCCCTTATATTGTAAGCCATATCGTGGTTCGCATTTTTAAGCATTTTTTTAATGTTCACGAAGTGATATTTTTTTTTACTGTTTCTTTAATGTTATATTTTGTTAATATTATTTGTCTGCATTATCTGTAGACTGTTTTCATATAAATTATTTGTTATATAGTGTAGGCAATATTACTCATTGATATACAAAAACACAAGATGCACACTTAACGTCTCACAACCGGCACCCGATAATGGGTGCATTATTGTGAATAGTATTTCATTTATTTGCATAGTCATTTCAAATAGCCCCTCGTCGCTTGCATCCTTGTAAAAACAACTTTAAATCATTGAGGTAAGGTTGTATTTGCAAAATCATAAGTTTATTGTATAACTATAACCACGTATGGTATATTGCGGAGTTTTTGCGGGACGGTTTTGAGCGCTACTTTTAATCGAGACTGTGTGTCTTGGGTTTTTATATGTCAATGATATTATTCTAAGATTTTGACATTTCAGCAGTATAACTATTAGTGTTGCCAACTGTACCGTATTTCACGGGATGTAAAAGTGTTTTTCCATAAAAGTTTTTTTTTAATATATCGAAAAACACGCATCACTTTTATTTATATAAAATATCTCCTAGTTGACAATTACCTACCAATACCGTAGCGTGCTATTATCAGACCGACAATAAATTACCGATAATATATAATACACAAGTTCCATTTCGCATAGTAGTGTCCGCCGAATTTTTTAAGTGTTCGATGGAGTAAAAAATAAAATCCACGTACCTATTATTTTATAATATCGTTTGTCCCTAAAGACGAAAAAAAAGTTGGCAACACTAAGATGCTGTCAAAACTCTACCTTCAGTTATTCAACCATTAATTGACGTTATAAAGAGTCGTAAAAGTTACGTTTTTTTTCTTTTATTTTTTTAATAATTTGTTGATAATATATTATGTAACATAATTTAATTTACGTATTTAGATGAAATTATTTCTATAGTGTCGTAACAGAAAATTAAATCTATATGAATTTTTAATTTAGTCGAGTATCCGGAAGTCAGAGGCCCAGAGTTGCTATCTCGTTTTACCTTTAAATAAATATATGACTATTTTAATAATTGGATGTAATTATAAAGTTTACAGTATTTAATACTACAATCGTGACAATAAACGATGTGACTGTAGCTAAAAGTTTATGTAGATGATGTATTTTGAGAATATATACTCAGGAGTTTCAATGTTCTTAAATGTAGATGAAGTTGTAATATACAAAGTAAAATACGTGTCAAAACACAACGAAGTTTCGTACGCTATTTCTTCAACTCCAAATGTTAACTGTTACTAAGATCTAGATTGTGTATATTTGTATAGTTTCGATACGTAAAAAACGTTTTGCGATACTCTCTCTCTCTCTCTGTGTAATCTGTTGTTTTTTTTATTTTCTATCATTTCTTCAATGCAAATTACCTAAATTAAAAGAACAAAATAGAATCTTCTATTTATTATTCGTTTATTGTAGAAAAAAATCACTAATTAAAATGAGATAAAAATTTGTAAATTATAAGGTATATAAAAATAATAAGACAATAAATTCGCAATTTCTTTTAAACATACACAAATAATTCGTAATTTCTTTTCTTTTTTAACTGACTACGCTATTGACCAAGCAAGGTCTTTAACACCTTCACTGGATTACGAATGCGTTCAGTATTGAGGTTATACATCTGGTAACGCATTATATTCATCTTCTCGAATTTGGATACTCACGCGAACAAACTAGTACACAATAGTCAGAGCTAGAGAAAGTACATGGAGTGAAAGAAATAGAGGAGGATAATGCTATTCGATAACAAAATTTTTGTTTGAAATAAGACTTGTTCATGTGTTGGTGAATTGAGGAATTGCAATATAGATTGGTATTTTCGATAACAGGTACTTGTTTATAAACGATTTTTATACTGAGTCTTTATTACTTCGTCTTTCAAAGTGTCACTTTTGTCTATGTTTTGTAGTATACTTAGCAATGGGTTAAATATAAGCATTATGTTAATATAGGTATAAATACATTTAGATACTGGAGGCAGGTATGATGATTTGTTCCGACCGTTTTCGGCCATGGCGACCACATTGACCACTGAACTTAGAAATGGCGCTGATGCGTTCGAAGATGGCTTATGTAGCCTATCTTCGTGGCGAAACTCTGTGCACATTAAGGGCACTTGAGTACCCTGTTCTCATAATGATATGTTATGGCAGCAGGAGGGCGAGCCTTTACATGGTCGTGTTTGGTATCAAGGTCAGCTTTACGCTGAGCCTCGAAGTCGCGTACTTGGCTGTTCACCACTCTGCGCCATTCTGGCCGTTGTGCTGCCAAACGTTCCCAACAAGAGGGCTCTATATTGCATAAACTCTATATTGCAGGTATATAACATCTGCCTAAGTTTTTTTTAATACATTGATTAATCAATTCATTTTTCTTTCAGTAGCTGTTAATTATTATCCTTTTTTCATCTAATTGTGATGCTTATTTATGACATATGGAGGCCTAAAATGTTTTCATTGTTTATTTTAAAGTATCTGAAAATTCGATAAACCGGATAAAATATAAAACCATAAACGTAGTATAAACTATATTAAAAATATAGCTACTAAATACTTAGGTAGTTACTTCTAAAATAGAGAAGCTATACGAACTATTCTTATTTGAAATATGCAAATAGAGAGAAACCCTTGAAACTTATTTGTAAATGTCTGTATTTACACCGCCATCTGTTTTCATCATCAAATAACTATATTACTGTACATTTTTAAGGGAATATCGAATATTCTAACTACAAAAACTTATATATTCTTAGCCTTGAAAGTATGTACTATTAGCATTAGCAGTACCCACAGCTCCGGACGCGCTTTTTAAATTTGTATTAAAGAAATATAAAATTGTTAGATCATGTACAATTATAGAAAGGCTCTTCAAAAACAATTCTAAGTACGACACGCACGCTACTTACAGTAACATGTAACGTATACTTTAGATATATAAATACTAACAGTGTGATCGGCTGAGTGCCTTAAGCGCTCGCCTTAGTATTACGGTGAATCTGTTAAGACCTTGCTTGGTCAATAGCGTAGTCAGTTCGAAAAAAATAATACTAACAGTGTGTCAAATGAGGTTTATCATCAATAACATATTTTGGAACCGTAACCCACCATATAACTACCGCAGTGCTCACCTATAACTGTATAAGGAACTAGTGAAACAATGGCTTAAAGATGTTTATGTATATGGTTTAATATCTTATTAGAAAGACCCCTTCTATCTTCAAAATTACTATTAAAAATTATAATATTGAATTATAAACAATGAATGAGCTGATGTCTTGAAATCTTGCATAAATATTAATCAAGATATAAAACTTTATATCTGTCTAAGCAGTTTTTAATATTCGACAATGTAAATAGTGCTCATTGAACTAGATACATTATTCTTAATATTCTTAACCATAATAACATATGGTTACTGAATTTTGTAGACGAAAGCGCGGTAAATAAAACCAAATGGCCGCCAAAATGACCAACAAGACAATATAATTCAAAAATAAAAAAACAAATATTCAAAACTAAACTAAATTATTTTTTATGATGTCCGCTATCTGCCGGTGAAAGCCCTGTGACAATCGGTTCAGTCGCTTGGAAGATAGCATTGCTGGCTACGCCGCGGTTAATAGTCTAATTTAAAGTAGCCTAAGTAACCCGCTGTATTTTTTTCTATCTACCAGTGAAATTTCTGTCAAAATCGGTCCAGCCGTTTCGGAGATTACCCGGAATAAACAGACAGTGTATACTTTCATACCCAATTACTAAAAAAATGTTATTTTGATATTACATACAGATATTTTATTTTTATTATATGTATAGATTTGGGTTCTTAGTATTTATATTGTCTCGTTTTTTAATAATTTCTGTTCTTTAGTAATTAAAAATATATACATATATATGACTGAAATCAATCACAAACTTTCGGTCAGGTAAAAGCCTTTATATCTTTAGACATTTTTTTAATTAATTACATACTCTTAGAATTAAATATATTGATGAAATTAATTTAGTAAATTTATAATACTATTATATTGATTTTGATGTATACAAACCGGTGCAGGTAACCATATAATATGTGTACCATTGAATGGCAATGAATTAGTTATATATTTCACATAAAAATATGAGCTCACTGTGTATGTATTATTTGCAATTCGTGTATACAATACAATGCTAGTGATGAATTGTAATCTACTAAAATATTTAAATTGATTTATTATATTACTAATATAAAAGCTTGGCTGTGGTATTTACGATTATAAAAAAATGGCAGCAATCAATCAATAGTGATTTGTGTTTATTGAAAAAATATGTATTGCATTATGTAAGCCAAATTATTATGTCGAACTAAGTTCGTGATAGTAGCATAAAATAGGTAGGTTACAGAACCAAGGAGGTAATAAAATAATATAATTAGTGTTTTCTTTTAAATATTTACTTGATCATTGTTAACTATAATTGTCATAATTATTAACAACACAGCTTCTAGCTTAGCGTTTTCTACAAATATTTGACGAGATTTATAAAATAAAATAAATCTTAGATCTAAAGTTCCTGAGACCAAATATATTATACATTACGATATTACAGTATTATGTAGTATTGAAAGACAATAATATAGTAAAATATTTCCAATACAACTTCTATAGTAAACAAATGTAACAACCTATAATAAATAAAAACCATTATCTGTAATTAAAGGACAATAATTTTCGTAATAGAAAATACCAATAAAATGTTGTAAAATAAGAATTTTCAATGTAATTCTCGTTCAAAAATTGATTATTACAGTAATGTCTATAAACGAATTAGTCGTATTTACAATACTATTAGCTTTATTGTGTGTGCGTTGTAATGAAATATATCATTCCAAATGTAGTATTACATTTAAGTATTTGACCTGTGTATCTAGTAATAGTTCAATAAACATGTTTATGAATTGGAATTTTTATTTTAATCCAAGCGTCCTATTTATATTTTTCCCTATTATTAAAATATATTAATAAACTGAACATACTTTATGTTAACGAATTATTTATAAAATGCTTGTGTAATTTTGATCAAATAAAGTATAGGGTAGGTAAGTACAAAAGGTGGTAATTGGATATCTAGTTAGCAAAAGAAATTTATATATTTTTGGCAACGAATTTTCAAGTAGATTATTACTCCATTGTCGAGTAGGTAATGATATTTTAAGTTGATTGCGATCATTTTAATAAAATAAGATGGTTGCTCTCTTGTTAAACCTTTCCAAGGAGTTTTTGTGGCAACTCAGAATCCATGCTCCGTGGTATTATTTCCCATCCACTTCACTTATGCACAATAACCGACCTATATTACGTAAAATGCCACCAATATTACAAAATATAGAGTCACATAACACAATATTATGAATAAGATATAAAGTCACTACATGTGGTTCCAAGATCCGGCCAAATATTCCCAAAATAATTGTTATGAGGTGAGTACTATGTTCGAAGTTTTACCGTAGTGCATAATAGATGGCGTCCAAAACAATTTCCTTAGAAATAGTTTTGATAATTGTACCACTTCCGGTAACTGACACTGACAGTTGCTATGGCGGCATATTCGTTTTAGTAGTAAAAACATTGTTGTGATGGGATAAAATAGGTTGTTAAAGTTTAGAGTAGTCGCTTAAAATTATGTGGCGTTTTACTGGTTATTATCGGGATGTGGATCGGTATCAATGTAGTATTAAATACAAGTGATAATATCAATCCATGTTTAAGCAAAATTTATAGAAATAGCTTGTATAATATAATTTATTTTGGATAATAATATTCGATTAAATAACAATGAATAACAACAGTAAAGGGCAAATAACGCGGGATATGATTTGTAAGAGTCATTCGGCGAGGACTGAAAGAGGTATAATGCCTTTTGTAACTGTCTCAAGTTTATAGAAATTACTACATAGTACTTAGTTTGTACATTACATACCTTACTACTGCATGACACTACTCTAAATGTTGTAAATTAGTTTGATTTAATATTTACTTTTGATGTGTTCCTTTACTAAATGCCGCGACTGTAGATAAATTTTATTTTAAATTATTGTCTTTAAATATAACTACATATTTATTACATTATCAGTAATGAAATAGTACATATTGCAAATAATAAATGTATTATGGCTGAAAGAATAAGTGGAATATTTTAAGTTGCTTATTCTTGAATCACCAGATTTGTACAGAATATGTCCTTCGAACCTAAGCAAACGGGAGCTAGAGGATTTGTATTTTGCTCTACTTGAGAACAATTTAGACTTGAAACGGACCATCAACAGTCAAAGGGAGAAGATAAAGGAACTGTCGACAAAGTGTCAAAGGATGACTGCTTCTCAGAGAAGCACATTCAATAAAGAACAGAAAAATGTTCAGCAATAAAGGCAGCTTATAATGACCAGAAAGAGTCGTAAGTTATTGAAATTAATTTAAATACATAACAGTGCATTATTATCTTATACTATTTTTTTTTATATCATAGGTTGCAAACGAACATGTGGGTCACCTGATGTTAAGTGATCACCACCGTCCATGGACACTCACAACCCCAGAGGGGTTGCAAGTACGTTGCCACCCTTTGGGGGAAGGGTTAAAGGAGGGATAGGGAGAGGAGTGAGGAGACGGGAGGGGAGATAGGCCTCCGGCGCTCTCACTGACCGAACGAAACGCAAAAATGCAAGCACTGTTACTTCACGTCGGTTTTCTATGAGAGGGTGGTACTACCCCGGACGAGCCGACCCATTCATGTTGAAACCAGTAATAGCTTCAGCGTGGCTCTACCACCATAAAATATTATGGTAAGCTAGCTTTTGCCCACGGCTTTGCTTGCTTTACTGGAGATTTAATCAATCCCTCGCAAATAGTCTTTTTTTTGTGGGGGAAATGTATTCTTTTGTACCCCTGACAACTTGTCTACAAAATTTAATAATGATTGGTTGAGTGTTTAAAGTATGAATACTTGACAAACAAACTTACTTTCAGTATTAGTCCGGTGAAGCTGTTAAGACCTTGCTAGGTCAATAGCGTAGTCAGTTCGAGAAAAAAAAATACTTTCAGTAAACTCAATATTATTTTTGAAATAACAGTAAGTTATTATGTATATGGTATACATAACTATAAATAACTTTAAAGATTTCAATGAAATTTTATATTTTAATTATCTAATCTAATAATATCTAATCTAAAAAGTATTCTTCTCTTAGTAAAATACCTGAGAAACATATTCACCTGTGTAATTTTTTTAGTGATAATCGATATAGATCAAATAATATAGCTTTGCCATTCTGCGCACAACACTAGAATCATATTTTAGCTATTAGTTCTTAGATACTTGGTTATCTAAAAAATATTATGATCGCTTCATTTAATATAATATTATTAAAGTTTTTAAAACTATGATTATCATAAGCACTATTAGTTCAACAATGTTTGAAGTGGAGCAAGTGATGTGGTACATATGCACAGAATAGAGGAAGTAAACAGATAGCATAAAGAAATTTTGTAAACAGAGTTATTTCAGTTTTTTTATGAATTTCCTCTATGCATTAAATATATTATTAAGATAACCAATGCAGGTGAAATCAAGGGTAATATAGTATTATATAATTGTAACATCTTTGATTTGACAAAAATATTTTCAAATTTACATACAGAATAGCAGATCTAAAGAGAACAAATGAGAGAATGACAGAACGAATTAGGCTTTTGAACATGAGGCTGTGCTCTGTGAAACAGTTTCTCAAACGTAGCCCTGGTCAAGCAACATCCTGCTGTATGAAGTGTGCTATGGGACCAATTTCCACCCCAAAGTGAGTATGGTTACTTGCTCAGAAATAGCAATAAAAGTGAGCAAAACAAATTTTCTCATTCTGTTTCTGTTTGAAATTGATTCTGTTTGAAATTGATACTTTAGACATATAAAATAGAGTTGTATACTGAATAACAAAAAGGCAAATTTGAATAAATGACATGAAATTTAATAAATATTTATTTATAAAGGTGATCTTTAAAAGATCAGAGTATTTTTGTGTATTTTTTTTTTTTATGTCATATGTGGCAAACGAACAGGTGAGTCACCTGCTGTTAAGTGATCACCACCGTCCATGGACACTAACAACACCAGAGGAGTCGCAAGTGCCTTGCCATCTTTAGGAGGGAAGGGTTAGGGGAGAGAAAGGGAGAGGAGAGAGGAGAGGGGAGGGGAGGTGGGTCTCCGGCGCTCTCACTGACCGAACGAAACGCAACAATGCAAACACTGTTACTTCACGTCGGTTTTCTATGAGAGGGTGGTACTACCCCGGGCGAGCCGAACCATTCATGCTGAAACCAATAATAGTTTCAGCGTGGCTCTACCACCATATTAATTATATTAATAATTTCATTAAAAACTGGACAAGTTTTTTAATCATTGCTATATATATTTTTTTAGGTTTTTGTGCAGAATCTTTGTAATGTAGTAACGTGACCTTTATTATATTTTGTTCATAATCTTGTATTATTTAAATATATATTTTGTTATATTGGTGGTATTTTACGTAATATAGTTTGTTTATTCTGTATAAGGGAAGTGGATGGAATATAATACCACAGAGCATGAATTCTGAGATGCCACAAAAACTCCTTACAAAGTTCTAACAAGAGGGCCAAAATCTTATTAGAACATTGAAATTATCATAAGACATTTGCATTATTATTACCTACTTGACAGTGGCAGAAATAATCTAGAAGTTTGGTTGCCAAAAAGAAAATTAAATTAATTTTTTTTTAATTATTATCACTTAGACTATGTATATATACAAATTATGATTTTGTAAGCAAAATGAAGTCCGAAAGCAATTGTAAATATGTGTTTTTTAAATTAATTCATTCTAAGATTTTTGATATGAAATAATGGATAATTAAAAAAGTTCTTTTTTTTATATTTAATCTTCCACGATAATCGCATAGTAAATTTTTAATAAATAATAAAAATTGTAATAAATAAATACAAACAGTATATTCCGATACCGGGAATCGAACCCGAGCCTCCTGGGTGAGAGCCAGATATCCTAGCCACTAGACCATATCGGACATGAATACCTTATTGAAAATGTAATAAAGCTACAAAATATATCATTTTAAATTTTAATGTAGTTAATATTAGCATGTTTTTTTAGAAATTCTTCCGTAACCACGTTGCACTTGAAAGTCAGTGACTCGAATCTAAAATCGAAAACTGTTTCTACGCAAACTCTAGAAAAGTAAGTGAAAATAATAATTGATATTATTTATATTTTTAACCGACTACAAAAAAAGTTGGAGGTTATCAATTCGTCTGTATTTTTTTTTGTTATTATTGTTTGTTACCTCATAACTTTGGACTGGGTGAACCGATTTTGATTATTCTTTTTTTATTTGAAAGCTGGTACTTCCAGTGTGGTCCCATTTTAATTTGGTACAGTTCCGACAACGGCATCCAGTGCAAAACCGTATAAGTTTTAAATTTGCATTAAGTATGTACACGACAAATAGACGAATAACTCAATATTACGCTAACCGGTTTCGATGATTCATTTTTTATTGAAAAGCATGTACTTCAAGGGTAGTTTGATGAGAATTTGGTTAGGTTCTGATTATGGGATCCGTGACAAAGTAAGAAAACATTCAAGAAACGAGCCTACTCCTTTCTTAAGGACCGGCAACGCATCTGTGTTTCCTCTCGTATCGCAATTGTCCATGGGCGGCCGTGATCACTTACCATCAGGTGACCCGTATGTTCGTTTGCCACCAATATTATAAAAAAAACTCTTCAATTCTTAGGAGCCTATTGTGCTTATGTTCGTTGCTGTGTTGCAACATGACGCAAGCATTGTAATTACATTACTTAAGGTGTATAATGTGTGAAGCGATGGTAGCCGAGTTGGTGGTAGAAACTATCGCGGATTACTGAAAAGGTTGCGTTCGTACCAAACGTTACTTATTGTACAACCAATTGAAACCATATCGCATACCATACCGATAGATACCATACCGCAAAAATGCGCATATTTTAATATACTTAAGGCGGAACGGAGTTCGCGGGCACTGCTAGTAAAATATATTTATGTACACTAAAAATGGAAAAATAAAGTAAATTTTCAAAAAAAAGTATTAACCGACTTCAATATCAATCAAAAACCCATAAGGCACTAAAAAGCGGAAAATAAATAGTTTATCAAAAATAAAACATATGAATATGTGTGCTACCTAGAGATGTACTGGAAGTCGGTACCAACCAAAATTTTTGTATTACAGAGACGCGAGAGTGGACTTAAACTTTGTACCTGTAGATGATATGATTTTCGGTTTGGTTGGCACCGACTTCCAATACATCTCTAGGTAGCACACATATTCATATGTTTTATTTAATTTGGTTAATTTGATAAACTATTTATTTTCCGCTTTTTAGTGCCTTATGGGTTTTTGATTGATATTGAAGTCGGTTAATACTTTTTTTTGAAAATTTACTTTTGTATGTAATATTTCTAGAAATTGAGGGGGCTCGATATTAGTTAAATATCTTGTGAAGAATAATTTTTAAATTTTAATAAATAAATAACTCAATTAGCGATTTGCAAGCTAGTTATCTTTCTTTTATGGTATTTTTATTATGTGATATAATAGTTCTTACAAAATAACCTATAAAAATTAACGATTTTTAACAATTAACGTCAAACAACTCGCATGTTTTTTACAATTCAATTAATTCTCTTGTTAATAAGTTGTTTATTATTTTAACCTCATTTGATTTTTCTTTACATTTCTATTGCATAATATCCCATATTTAAAACTTACTATGTACTTTAGTTTCGGTCATGAAAGCTTGTAGTTTTTTTAAGTATTAATTCTTATGCACCTACCTTGCGATCCAATTCGCGTGGGGCCAGTACCCCTCTTCTTAGACCGTATTTTTTAAACCGTGTACTATGGAGGGTTAGGAGGTAAGGAGAACTGTCTCATATGGGAACATGTTATAAAGTGTCCGACTCTAAATATCTAATAATAGTTCCTTAAACCCACCAAATGGCGCTAGCATAGGCAAAGGCTATGGTTAGTTCGAAATAATTTTGTAAATATAACTTAAAATAACTGCAATCGGAGAACTTGGAGAGTTATGGATTTTTTGTAAACTTTGAATAATACGTTTATTGATTCACGACTGTTTACCGATATGAAACTTTTTTAATAATTTAACAATAATAAACCCTGTTGCTACTGTAGCGCCATCCTAATTTAGCACGTATTGACGGACATACCATGTAATTAATGACCTATATTATTTAGCAAATTAATATTTAAATGCTTTGTATAATCCACATTATGTTTAATGATAACGAAGGCCATCAAAAACTGTAACGTATTTTAGCAGATTACGAAATATGTACATACACTAAAGATATTTTAGAAAAAATACTCTAGGAGCTTTTAGAATCAAAACCAGACAACATTTCGTTAAAACATTAGACACCTCGTGGAGTTTGTATTCCAGAGCCTTGAATCGGACAACTAAATTAACTAACTAACGTAATACATATAATATGTTAGGTTTTAAAACAAAGTCTCGAAGGATATTACCGATTTACTGGACTGTAAGTTTAAGCGCCATGTCAAGCGGTTTTTGCTGTCACAAGACTTTTATAGAGTGGATCAATGTGTGAACGATGGTGACGTCTAGAAGTGACTCCTCTTTGTGCATCCGTTAAAAACGTTTGTGACATGTACCTAATATATTCTAAATATTTTATATATTCGTTAAAAATATAAACCAGATCGAGTTTCTTGCCGGTTCTCCTCGGTGAGTGGGTCGTTTGTCCGAACCGGTGGTTGCTTTGACGTGCATAAGTGCCTTCTGAGGGCCTAAATTGAATGAAGTATTTTTGATTTTCAAATTGAATTATGTAAATTTAGTTATTCGAGGAATGATGAATCTCTCCACGACGCAAATATAAGTGGAAACAATGTTGAGGACGTTTCAGCTTTGAAAACTAAGTCTTTGGTTGGGTAAGTCAATCTTATAAAGATATGAGCCACCTCTTTGTTGAAATTATCGTATATTGAAAAAAAATAGTCGAGGCAGTCGTAATGACTGTGGACAGAAGTGAAAACTCAAAACAATGGAATTTAAACTGTGTTCCCTTTTGAATTTTTAAATTCATTATAGTGTCTGTTACTAATTTTTATCTTTAGTCCCTCTTTCACATCTACTGGTACTCCGAATAATAATTTTATATTCTTTTATACCGTTGATAAATTCATCAAACATATGATGGGCTGTACAATCTTAATACAAAATATCAATATTAGATATACACAGCTTCTTATACGTCTAATCAGACGCAAGTCGCACAACCGCTATACAGTCTGTCACTTTTACTAACATTTTGACGCGAAATTATAAATTTATGTAATTTTTTTTTATGTCATAGGTGGCAAACGAACAGGTGGGTCACCTGATGTTAAGTGATCACCACCGTCCATGGACACTAACAATACCAGAGGAGTCGCAAGTGCGTTGCCACCCTTTGGGGGGAAGGGTTAGGGGAGGGAGAGGAGAGGGGAGGGGAGGTGGGCCTCCGGCGCTCTCACTGACCGAACGAAACGTAACAATGCAAGCACTGTTACTTCACGTCGGTTTTCTATGGGTCGGGTGGTACTACCCCGGACGAGCCGACCCATTCATGCTGAAACCAGTAATAGTTTCAGCGTGGCTCTACCACCATAAAAAATACCATAATACCATAATAAATACCGCTCAACGCGCCTAATGAAGTTTTCACTTTAAAATATATATGATGTGATGTTTTTAGGGAGCTATAGTTTTTTAATGAAAGATTCCTTAGAAAAGTGCTTTGGAAACTGCGGCAAATATTTGTATATTTTTGAATTAATTTACGTTTACAGGAATGCCCCCGAGGAGAGGATATGCGAAGAAAATAAATGTAGAACCGTCATGGAAGAGTTTAAACAGAAAATAGTGAAATTGAAACTGGTCAGTTTTTCATATGTTATGAGTTTAAATATAATTTAATTTTATTTTGTTTCTCGAAAGCGGCTCTAACGATTTGAATATTTTTAAGATTATATATTTATATAATTTTGCTTTTTAAGTTTACTTATATAAGTGTCTTCCCTAAAAACCCAAATTTTAAGAAACAAAGAAAGGAAAAAAGAGAGCGAAATAAAGAAGGCAATAATGAGACAAATACATATATACACAAAGTTAGAAAAGAGGGTCTTGCTAAATAAGTGTTGCTTGAAGCTAAATAGGCCTTTGACTCAGCAAAAGGTCTTCAAGCCACACAGAGAAGGAGTGAAAAAGCCACATGCGGCTCATGAGCCACGGTTTGCCGACCACTGGTCTAATGCGATGCTTGCCATTATAATAAGAAAGAAAGAAGAATAAAAACCCTTTATTGTTGGGAAACACTCACAAACAAGATTGATAAAAGAAACATATACATAGTTTATCCAACAATGAAATACCTATTCAGCTACGTGCTGCTGTACAACAAGGTGGTACTGCAGCGCTGATTTTCAATAGGGCCGCAGTAATGTACGAACGTGTAGTCGGTGTCTCGACAAATATATTACAGGATTCATATATAAACAATAAATACTAATAATACAATATAAACATTGAAAAAAGTTACAAATGTGCCTGTCGAAAAATAATATTAAATAGTTTTCAATTTTATTAAAGGACTTACGGAACCCTTATGAACATTTTCATATTTCCAGACCCGCTTACGAGCCTTATCAGTTTTGTGTTAGCGATTTGTTAAGTTGATTGCAATTTTAGGAACTCTCGCGTTGTCATGAAGAGTATGGGGAACGTATAGGACGGCTCGAGGGCGAAGTTACATCCCTTAGAGTTGAGGGGAAACACAACGCGGCTTTTAACGAGCAGAATGCCACAATTGACGAACTGACTACAAGGTTGAGGGAAGCTGATATCAATAATCGTGAGACTTGCTATTAATCCTATATTTGTTTCATACTAAACTTGTTTCATGTTGTATAGAAGTTGTTACATTACGCTTTAGTCCCTGGACTGTCCAAAATCGTAAAGGGTTTCATACTCCATAAACTACAAACGAATCTAGACTTTATGATGCACTAGTCTACAGACTGTTAGTTGCAAATTGAAAAATTACCTTATTTATTAACATAATATCTGTAAAAGTTGAAGATTAAAAAATTGGCTAGATAATAAAAAACTCAATCCGTCCTTGCTAGATCTGGGACTTAGGAAATCAGCCATAGGGTTATATTTGTAATCACGTGCGACTTCCGGTATTATTTTTTTTTCATTTATTCCTTTTTCAGTCTCCTCGTTCAGTTGTTTTTTCATTATTCACACCTTTATTAGCCTTGTTAATTGAGGCCCATGAATCAATGAGGAATACAGAATAGATTAAAAATATACTTATATAAATGTTTACTTAAGCATTCAGCGATTCAGGGGCATTCAGAAACTCACTTGTCTATTATAAATTATCTCCCAAAACCTTATCAGTAAGGAAAATCTGTTTACCCAGGTGAACTGGTAACACAGTTGGCCATTGAAAGAGGGAAAGTGATCGAGATGGAAACGCGTTTAAAAGCGGCTCAGATATCATCACGTGTTATGGACACTATCCAGCACCATCTTACTAAGGCTAATGTGAGTTATTCCTTTCATAATACGTTCAATATAACTCAGTACTTCACTTTCCCCAGCATCCACCCTATCCCACCATCATTTAGCACTACCCGTCTCTCAATTTATAGAATACTAGCCGATCCGGCCACTAGTTGCTGTGACTCAATCATTACATATTGAGTTAAGACTATTTTCCAAATTAAAACGTGGCACCATCTATGAGATATCTATAACAGTCGGTGCGACAGTTTTCTTTCAACAAACTAATTTAAAGCGCCATCTGTTCGAGACGGATGAAACTTACATTTAATAACAATAATCAACATTGAAAATCATTGATTTGTAACTTAAAATATTGAGTCCATTAATCGAGTTATCAGTCGGAAATGGTGTTTTTATCCCTAAAATGACTCACTTCTCACGGGATATAAATTATAAATATAAGGAATAATTATTGCACTTGATATAAAACGCACCATCCTTCAATTATTCATCTAATTTAGAGGGAAAAATTACGAAAACACGAACATACCAGGATTTGATTCATAACGATATACTCGTATGCCATTTTTTTAAAATATATTTTCCCGTCTAAGTATTGCTTAGTGGATTAATCTGTTAGTGTTAAATCTGGTAATATATTGGTAATGGAAAGGATAATTATCTAATGAAATATAGCCTGTCAATGGCTAACTAAACAATTAGCCTTTGTATATAGTTTGGTAACCAGACTCCAGATAGCAAGCAAAATAGCTACGTCGGTTACAAATTGGAAACGAGTGGAGAACGACATTCAAAGAATTTGGACGACTCTGGTTACGCGGACGGTACTAAAGCTAGCGATGTCGAAGAGGATAAAGTAAGTATTGACCTTAGTACCTCTCCTTAACACGTTCCGTGCCACGTATATCACCGGTGGTATACGATAAATTTGATCTTTAGACTACGTGTACCACCGATAGTATACGATAAATTTGATCTTTAGACCACGTGTACGACCGATAGTATACGATAAATTTGATCTTTAGACCACGTGTACCACCGATAGTATACGATAAATTTGATCTTTAGACCACGTGTACCACCGATAGTATACGATAAATTTGATCTTTAGACCACGTGTACCACCGATAGTATACGATAAATTTGATCTTTAGACCACGTGTACCACCGATAGTATACGATAAATTTGATCTTTAGACCACGTGTACCACCGATAGTATACGATAAATTTGATCTTTAGACCACGTGTACGACCGATAGTATACGATAAATTTGATCTTTAGACCACGTGTACCACCGATAGTATACGATAAATTTGATCTTTAGACCACGTGTACCACCGGTGGTAAATAATTAGATAACTATTGAAAACGAAGGAATTAATTATGTCATGATATGTATGATGTTGTAACGTAATATCGTATGATAATACGTGATGTAGTTCGATGAAGCTGTGAAGGCTTGTCGGGCCAATTGTTTAGATAGTCTAAAAAAAAGGATGATAATACATATATTTTTTGGCAAAATATCAAATGACCTGAAGGACATGTCAGGCAAAAATGGCTTGGTACGGAACATGTTAAATTTTACAAAGATGAAAACTACAAAATAAAATCGCGGCAGTCATAAGCACTGCCGACAGAAGTGAAACACCGAAACAATGTAATAGAGCTATGTTATTTTTAAATTTTGAAATCATTTCAATATTAAAATCTCGGGTACATCTTGATTCTTATGATCTCCGTTATCATTAGATTGTCAACGGTCCAACGAATCAAGAGATTATGAAAAAAATAGAACACATACAAGCTCAGTTTGAACACATAAAAGTCCCTAAAGTAAGTATTGTTTTTTTTAAGAATATTAAAATAGCTCCTTCTTCGTAAATTTTTGGTAGCTTTGACCATACTATGGTTTTATAGATATCCGCTGAAACCAACTCAATCTCAATATTTTGGATATTTTAATGATTTAGGCTTTCAAAACTAAGCGACTATTTTGAAATTTCATATCAGTCCGCTGTCAGTAAGAATGCAGAAAACATCTCATAGGCTAAACTTCGGTAGTTTGTAGTAATGTCATCGAAATGTATCAACCCTATATATATAGTTATACATATACATAAATTTATCATCAGATCTAGGTGTTATTGAGGCGATACCATGAGACATATTCTTGATTACCCTGCAAAAAAAATATATTTTCCTAAAGGAAATTGGACATTTAGTATAGAAAAGATATTAATGACTTCAAACATGAATAAAATAATTAAATTCCATAAATGTCTTGGTATAAATCTCATAGGCAGGTTTAATTACGCCTGTAAGAAAGCCAATTGGAAATACAAGGAATGCGGCACATTGTGATAAAGTAAATAAGGCTGGTATAGCAGAAGCAGGCCCGGAACATCTCAAAGAATTCCCTAAGGTACAAGAAGCACTTGATAATTATATTTTTACTAACAATCTCACGCGGCTTCACACATGTTCTCTATGTGGTGATTATTTTCGACTCTTTGTTTTATACGTCTAATTTCTGCACGTAACGTCGTCCGCGTGGAATAGTTACTTGGGATAAAGCAGCGAAAGCTCTTAAAAGAATAAAAAAACTATTTTAAATCATTCTTCAATGATGCTCCGCTCCTATTGATCTAAGCGTGGCGATATATACAGCTTATAACCTTCCTCGATAAATGAACTATCTAACAGTTGGCAGCGTGGCCGAGTGGTCTAAGGCGCTGGTTTTAGGCACCAGTCCGAAAGGGCGTGGGTTCGAATCCCACCGCTGTCAAAATTCTTTTGTATTCCGGTGAAGCTGTTAAGACCTTTTTAGATCAATACTTTAGTTCGAAAAAAAAGCTATGTAACACTGAAATACGTTTTCAAATTGGACCAGTAGTCTTGAGATTAGCGCGTTCAGGCAAGCAAACTCTTCAGCTTTATAATATTAGTCAAAAATTGACGTATTTTCATACTAATTTCCATCCTTTGTATCACCACATTACGAGTTGAATTTTCAAAAATAGTTCCTAGTGCCCACTTTCAGTGTGAAGTAAACCTGTATAGAAGTTTTCACGGCCGCGACCCTAGTTCCAGTAGTCTGGACTAGGGAATAGCGATCTGAAATCGATTAATCTGAAAAACCTTTGTTCAGACATAAAAAAATCCACTATTTTAATCGATATTAAACATTGAGGCGATCCAGTGAATCAAACTCGGACACTAAAATCGTGACTCGGTTTTTTTTCTATTATATAAAATAAAACCATACAATAATTTATAATAAAAAAAACTCATCGAAAAAGAAAATATATTAAGAGATCGATTTTCGGAACATGGATCGATTCCACGACCATGATTAGAATCATTTTAAATATCGATTTTTTACAAGGAATCAGCATCTCTAGTTTGGTCTATGCGTTAATCTCAGTCAGTCTGTTAGTTTGTCTTTTATATAATACTAGCTGACCCGTGCAACGTCGTCTGCATCAAATCGGTTATCACCGGTTTTAATTATATTTTTAAATGCGAAAAATTTTAAAACTTTAATAAACCTAAAATTTGGGCAGGCAGCGGCGGGGCTTTCCTCTCGTTCGTCCCGTGAGGGGCACTCGGGGGACCGCATCAGGGTTACCCCTCTGGCAGTGGCTTCGCTCTCCCCCCGTCTAGCGGGAGCGTCTTATGTATTGGAATGCGCGCCTCTTAAAAGGCGCTCTCCCGGAGAGGTCTCAACTATCCGTCGGTGTGCGATGGTCGTCTCGGTCCTGTGAAGTGTGAAGTGCAGACCGGCATGCTTGAGGCGCATTAGTTGCGCAGCAACTTCCACATTTGGTCCCCGAAATCCGCTCTGATGGCGCAGGCTTCTTCCGGGGAGGCTTTCTTCGTCTTTGGACTTCGATGTTGGCTTTCGTCTGGCGGTCTTGGGACCCCTA
>MU158758.1:231855-277651 GCA_015888305.1 Antheraea pernyi
AGCGGCGCGGCTCGCGGCTTTATATACCCGCGCAGACGTGTACCACCTATATCCTCCAGCCTAAACTGAACCCAATTTCATATGATTGGTGATATAGATCTGAGGTCAACTTACATTGGTTACATTAATTTTCCGAAACTGATCATTTTTACCTTATATTTATTATTATTGTTATTATTATGTAATCATAATTTTATATAGACCATTATTATTATAATGAAATTTAGTAAAGTTGCAGTCAATGCTACTGAACAGAGAAAGAACAGTAGATAGATAGTTTAACAAATGTTCGACGTGATTCTTTAAATTGGCATAACTTTTTTATTTATGAACCGATTGACATGAAACAAACACTAAATATTAAGTGAACCTTACCACGATATATCAGTGAAAACCACATCTAAATCGGATAAGGCGTTTCTGAGATTAGCGTGCACAAACGCACAGACAAACAGATAAACAGACAAAAATTCTAAAAATCATTGTTTTGGGTTCTATTGCATTTATAAAGATCCCTAATAATAGTTTTTGTCATATATACTTCATATACAGACAGCGATCAGTTACATTTTTATTATATGTATAGATATAGATTTTCAGATAACTATAACAACAAATTAATACATTGGAAGTAAAAAACATAGTGCAATTTTCTTTAAAATGTTACTAAAATTGTTTAATTAAAAAAAATGTTATTATCATCGTTTGAAAATAGAAAAAAACGTTATTGAAAATTTCCGTAAACACATACATATTTTTTAATGCCATATCCGTAATAATTCGTATTTATCATAGAAATATATCTCAAAATTTTGAAATACGAATTAAACGTTTAGCCAATACTACAGATTTATTAATATTTATTAATATAGATAAACGGTTTCAATTCAAAGAACCCTCGTCACTTATGCTTGAAATATCTCAACAGTCTTATCCAGGCTATTATCGTTATGGTCTAAATGTTAAGGAAACGGACGCATCTCTCCCGAAAGAATATGTTGAGAAACATGCGACTTCTAGGACTGATCCTGTTGTAATACATAAACGTATCACAGAGGTAATCATCAGTTAAGTCTGGTCATCGTTTACTGGTAGAAGCATTGAATTGAAATAAATTTCATAATAACTTCTACTAGTTTCACTAGTAATATTAGTTCCCGCCTAAATTTCAATTAGTATATCTGATTGTTATTTTTAAAGGGCATCTATTAATTACGCGAGGCGTTTAGGAGGGTGAGAGTCAAGCCGAATCTCACAAAATTTCATGTTTTCTGCAAATATCACAAAAACATTTTAGAGCAAAACATTACAAAAGTGTGCAAAAGTTTAATACAGTTCATCTATATATTAAAATCTATGAATAGATGTAAAGTTATTTAGGATTAATGTTTTGAAATGTTATTTAATAGAACTGTAGTTAAAGGCCTACTGAAAACCAGCGCTGTTTTCAAAGGCGGCAATACGCTGACGCTAGGTCTCTTTGTCATAGTTTTACTTTTTTACGGTTAAGATTTTTTTGTACACTTATACTATGACAATAAATATATTTCTTTCTTTCTAAATGTAATAATAGGAAAAAACTTAAAATAAAAATAATAAAGCAAATTGCGTTTTCTGAATAGATCCAACGCATTTGTACTCAAAAAAATAAATTTTGAAAGATCTCACTTGTGATTAGGGATTGGGGGAGAGAGGCCGAGTCAAATCTCACAACATCTCACCGGGGAGATAGAGAGGGTTAAAACATCCTTCAAAAGGACCTCACGTTATTAATAAACGCCTCCTTATCTATTGGCAGTTCCTATTTATGTATAATGTTTCAAGTATCATATACGTAAGTAGTAGAAAAATTGTCGCTTGTAGCAGTAATTCCAGCCGACAGATGCTTCGTGCAAAGCTTGTAATTAGTATTAGTAGCAATCTAGCAGTTGATGTATATAACAGCAAGTGTAAATTCAAAATTCAGTTTTAAATTACATAGAAAAGGGATTTCAGTCGAGCCAAGACATGACCGATCCGAGCATGCAGATCGAAGATAAAAATAATTCGGTACCGACGATACTGCAGCAGCCATCGCTGCAAAAATACCGTGTCGATATGAATATACCACAGACGTCTTGGGACAACACCTGGGGCTCTGTTGTCATAGCAAGTACCAGTAAAGGGTTCACAGAAGAAGCTAAAATGTATGTACTATATACGTTCATATCTGTTTATAATAGTAAAATACTAAATAAATGTATGACTATCTTCTTCTTACCCTTATCCCACCTAAATAAGATCGGCTTAAAATGTTTTCCTTTTCCACTCTCCCCTGCCAGATATCGTCTCAGTCTTCATACCTTTTGTATACATCATTTTTTCACTCAATCTATTCATACATTTATCGGTTTTTCTTTACTCCTATATCCGTTCACCTTCATATTCAACATTTTTCTAGTTACATGACTTTCATCTCTTCTCATAATATGTATGTAATATACTAATCATACATTAATATATGATTTTGTGTGTGTAAATTTATAAAACATTAAGTAAAATTTCTTCATTACTTTGCTATTAAAAAGGGTGTTAAAAATCTCAAGATATACCAGTATGCGATAGTTACTAAAATGCCAGTTTCACCAGATTAGATTGTGATGAAAAATCTTTGGTTGTCATTTTTCGGTATTATCATTTTCCGCCCCGTTCATACGCTGGGTGCAATCTCCTGTAGATCCTCACCTCGTGGCACAACAATTGTTCTTGGTTTTGTACTTAATATAGAGTAAATTGGGTAAAAAGCATAGCAACCCTTCTTGCACACGCTTTACATAAACTATATTTATAACTTATTGCTTAAAATTAATTGAGTCAACGTTACTATTCCTCAACTGTTGCTAATGAACTACATCTATTTATTTTGATGAGTTTCACTGCATGTTCGGAATATAACGAGAGAGTTACACCTTCTGTTACTGACAGGAATATGGATGAAAATAAAATCGACAAATATAACAAATATGAGATACCTGAACCCTTCCCAGTTAAAGAACCAAATTTTGCAAAAGAGCATAAGAAGAGCAACTTCAAGCAACAAGCTTGCGGTGGTAAGTACTTTTGTATTAATCTCCTTATTTACAGTAATATCTGCCCCCTTATGATAAAATAGAAGATTGTAGAGAATAGAAATTTGTTTTTCTAGGGACATTTGAATATTGACATAAATACTCTACTTTAGAAATTCATACAAGTTGAAATGTTCATACGGTTGGATTAATTAACAATTAAATATAGTAAATGCTACTTTTTTGGAAATGTTAGCTTCCCACAGGTTGATAATATTATTTTTGTGTTAAAAGCCAAAAATAAAAATATCCACGTGGAATTACAAACACTAGATGAAACACAACGACTACAAAACGATGACAGAGTCGGAGATCCTGAAATAAAACCTGGTAAAGGGAAAAATTTGAGCTTCGAAGACGAACACGTTAAAGTCAATTTTCTTAATAACAACACAGAAAATATTTTATCAGTACCGAGCGTTGAAACTGTTTCCATAGCAGACAATAATAAGCTCAAAAGTGACTCCATTGAAATAAATAGACGGAGACTTACCAAAGATTCTGAGGGCGGAATAACCGTGGAACCTTTAAAAGTGCTAAAAAATGGAAAAGATGTAGCAGTTGATTGCGCACTTATTAAAAATTATTGTATGCCAGACTACTATACAGATGATGGTCAAACTGTAACAGGGATTTTCGCCCAACCGATACAAGAAAATGAAGCCAAATGCATCGAGCAGACCATAAGTTGTGGTCTGAGGCCACATATGACTGGTGGAGGACCTGTCGTATTAGAGGAACCTATAGTTATAGGGACAGGAACACATATGAACGTAGACGATCGTGTAAAACTTGCGCGTGACAATAATAAAAAAAATGATAAGAGTGATATGTATCAACATATTAAGGGAACAAATGATTTCGGTGAGTCTATAGTTTGTAAATTAGTAAAATTGAATCAAGATATCATTTCCTTTCAATTCTGTTACGACCATCATAGCAGTGGCATAAGCCATTTGTGATACCTCACTTTGCGTTGCTATATCAGATTTTACTTATTCAGCTATCTAGTGACTTATTTCCTGACCTGTTTAAGATAAAATGACGCCAATAATTCTCATTCCTTTGCCTCTCGCGAGCTGATCATAGAAATTCTTTACCTCATATCACGTCGGTCATAACTTTATAAAATCCTTGAAATTGTATAAAGTCGTTGTTGTCCGGACTATTTCTCTAAAGACCCTGAACTATTTTCGAAGATATTTATTGGCAAATAGGAGAATAAAAAATGTAATAATTTAAGGGATATATTACGATTCTTTATTGGTATAGCAGTAATGATATAATTACAAAGAAGTAACTGTAAATCGGTAAAGCTGTTGTAAGAGTAAACTAGAAATTACAGAGTATCAATGAAGAACATTGGGATTATCTTACAATTGATTCGTTTAAAACGTGTAGTTCTAATGAGACAACAAACCCATTTTTACCAAATTGAACTTGCGGAGACCAAGTCTTTAAAGAAAATAAATTTACAAATTGCATTTTGTGTGATTTGGCCCAAATAAATCTTCAGAATTCGTATATCTATCGGATATCTTAATGACAAGTCTTTATTTTATCCCTTTCGCTGCTTCTGTTTAGACGTAAGTTGGAACAAGTTCAAAACAATTAATATACTAGATATAATATATCGACTTGTATGATTTAATTCTTCTATGATTAAGTAGCGTTTGTTTTAATGAAGATTTGGCCCAGCCCTCGTGGGCAAGTACTATGTCAAGATGAAAAGAACCCCATATTCTTCTATGTACCCCTGAATCGTTTTGACTAGTTAAGGAGTGAAAGCGTAAGAAATAAACAGAATCATATACATATTTATAACATTATAGTTAGTATAACATTGTTGCTATTTATTATTGTCGGCAAATAAAGCACGTTTTGGAGGGATCTTGGAATGTCATGTAGTGAAATGTATATTTATGAATCTAGTGTTATTTGGCTCTACATTTTGTAATATTGGTGGTGTTTTACGTAATATAGTTTGATTATTGTGCACAAGTGGAGTGGATAATAAGTGGTAAATAATACCACGGAGAATGTATTCTTGTAGGTGGTAGAGCCACGCTGACTCTATTACTGGTTTCAGAATTAATGTGTCGGCTCGGCCCCGGTACTACCAACCGACACACAGAAACACCCACGTGAAGTAATAGTGCTTGCATTGTTGCGTTTCGTTCGGTTAATGAGAGCGCCAGAGGACCTCTCCCGTGCCCTGTCTCCCTCCTCTCCCCTCCCCCGAAACACAGGCGGGCAACGCACTTGCGACTCCCCTGGTGTTACTAGTGTCTATGGACAGCGGTGATCACTTAACATCAGTTGAAAATGTAAAAATCTAAATTGCCACAAATGCTCCCTGGAAAGTTCTAACAAGACGGCCACCATCTTATTAGTTCATTGAAATGATCGCAAGAACCTTGTAATATAATTACCTACTCGATAGTAGCAGTAATAATCTACTAGAAGATCGGTTGCCAAAAATAAAATAAATGAATATAGCACATGTTTATAGGTGTACAAGTAACACCTGAGCCGGTTGAACAGTACGCGCCTTACCGTAGATCAACCGTGTACCCGGATACACATACATACACTGTGCATCATAACGCCGAAAATAAGTCCCGAGACAACGATCGAGATACCGATTGCGAAATATCGGAACTGACCGATCTTCCTACGGAAATTGACGGTGAATTATTATCAAAATATTTTTCTCCAGATGTTAACCCAAAACTAAAACTACACTCCCGTATTTTAATACTGTTATTTAAGTTTAATTAAAATGAGTGTATACTTAAAACAATTATTTCATGTAAGTTAAAAAGGGGTGCGTGTACCTCAATACACTTCTTTGGGGTAGTTGTCAATTGATGTTAATTATCAATTAATTAATAACACAGCTTGTCTTTCTTTACTGTATTTTTACTTTACTACTATATTAGTAACACAGTTTGTCTTTCTATACTGTATTACTACTATATTAGTAACACAGCTGGACTTTCTATACTGTATTACTACTTTACTACTATATTAGTAACACAGCGTATATCTCTATACTGTATTACTACTTTACTACTATATTAGTGACACAGCTTGTCTCTCTATACTGTATTACTACTTTACTACTATATTAGTAACACAGTTTGTCTTTCTATACTGTATTACTACTATACTACTATATTAGTAACGCAGCTTGTCTTTCTATACTGTATTACTTTACATACTTTTTTTTTTTTTGTTTAGTTTTCAGCGTTACTTGTATTATATTTTATTATTATTGTAGTGTAACGTAGTAGTATTACGTGTTACTCTTTTGCGCTTATTTATCTCTCCCGTGGTTTATAGCATATTTTTTTGTCTTTCTGAATCTGAAAAAATCATACAAGTGGAAATGTCCATACTGTTGAAGTAATTAATCGTAATTATATTATACTATTTTTATATATTTATTTATTACTATTTATTATACAAGCAATAGATGAAACACGACAACCATAAAACGATGGCATAATCTGAGATTCTGAAATAAAACCCGTTAAAGGGAAAAATTTAAACTTCGAAAACAAACATGTCAAAGTCAATCTCTTAATACCAAAAAGAAAATATTTTATAAATACCGAACGTTGAAGCTGTTTCTGCGTGCATTTTGATACGTTGAATTAAATTTCATTTGGTTTTTTACTCTAGGCACAGCTAAAGAAGTGTCACTAGATCATGAGACAATAATAAAAATTGATTATAGAGAAAAACCCGCGTCAATATTTATCACCGGGTGAGGATAAGGCTACGTGGACGGTGTCGAGCTCCCGGACCGGAGCTACCACAGACCTCGGTTCCCTCAGTGAAGGAGAACTGCCGGGCTTAACGATACGTAAGCTTATTTTCTTTTTAATTTAAATGAAAATTTTAGAATTGTGTTTTTTGATTTAATATCAGGTTTCGCTTAATTTAGGTGAGATTTATAATACATTACATTTTTTTTGCGGTTCAAAACTGTCAGAAGGAGAGAAACAAGTCAACGCTATCGGTCAGAAGTAAGTGTATATGTCATTTCTTTACTTTCTAACTACTCACAAGAAAAATCATGATAGTGAAATAAACGATAAGATAATTAAATAAGGATCTTAAACATATTCCACGGCATTCTGGAAGAAATACATACACACATCCGCGATATTGATTTTAAACTTCTGAACAAGTAGCGTCTATTGATTATGATTTTTGATTGATTGAAGAAACCGTTACTTTGCGAAAATCCATCATAAAATAGTATAGTGGACGTTACTTTGCACTTCCGGAGCTTGCACCTGCGATAGTGCAAAGTAACGTCCACTATACTATTTTATCATTTTTGTAACATTCCATAAACAAATGATAGACAAAATCGATCTCACCATACTCGTGACAAAACGATTGAATCTGTAATTTAACATTATCTATAATGTATAAATTTAATAAAAGTTCACCCCCGGATGTTGAGTTACTAATCATAAAATTGTATTCGGTCATCATCAAATAACCCGAAATATGCAAATGCATACCTTTCTACTAGGCATTGGTATATTTAAACCATGTATTCTATACTCTAACCAAACGTTTCGTTCAGTGGGCAACGGCAAACGTCCGTTCAGAAAATGGAGTCAGCACTACAGGAAATCACTCAAGAGTTGGCTAAATGCAAACAGCTGCTCCTCCATCAGAGGAGACGAGAGGTGATCTCCACAGACACTAAAGTTGACTCGTGATACTAACATTGACACAGTAGAAGAATCGTTAGGGATCGTCTCAGTACATAACCATTAACAATAAGAGATTATAATACCCACTAGTTGCTTTTTGTCAGATTTTCCAAACTCTTGTGCAATATTATAAAAATATGCGTTTCTGATAACAGTCTAAGGACCATATAAAAAAATTAAGTCTTACCAAATCCACGTATAAGATTTCTTAAGACTGACGGATCTCTTCCAGTTTAAGTAGATTTTATACACAGGGAAATTCATCCCCTAACGGGTTGGTTTAATGTTAGTGATATTGCTGATATAAATATAATCTAGAAAAAAATCTTTAATAATTTTTAATACACTTTATATAACACAATGGAAGATGGGAGATTTGAAAGTCTGGAAATGTTACTAAAGAATCTCTTTTCTAAAGACAGACAGTTCTAAAGAAAGTTAAAGCGAACTTTGTAAGCATTTTAGTTACAGCGTTTAGTGCTTCGATATAAAAGAATTATACCTACTTACCAGAATACCCTACCTACTAATACCCACTGTTTAGACACAACTTTAATTCTACTTATAATTGTTATCAATTAGCATCGCCAATGTATTTTAGAATCTATAGACGCATGTTATACGTTCACTAGCGAATATTTTAGTGAAATGGATGCAGTATAATCCGTTATAGTTCGAAATATTTACAATTTGTTTATTAATGCAAAATTAATCGATGTAGAAGACGATATATATGTGTAAATAATATTTGATCATAATATCATATAATGTATTTATATATATGTATAGAAAATAATTAAATATAGCTCATATTATTGTATGTGATTGTTTTATTACAATACCCGTCACCAAAGCATGTACATTCGATAACAGTTTTACCTCAGGATTTCTCGTCCTTACCTTGATGGGTTGGTCTATTAAAATTTATAGATATTTATCCACAATTTAAAGCCAAACATGATTCATTATCGAGGGTGTCCTTATAGTTATTTAAATCACAATATAGATAAAAATGTTCTATTAAAATTTTAATCCCACTTTCAATCGCTTTAGTTGGAAAAAAGTTATGTGAATTCAATAATAATTTAATCAACAAACTTCACATAATGCGTAGATTCACCAAATAGTTTACAATTGATATTTGAATGCACGGTACTTATCATCGACGATAATCTATCTATATCTATAGATCATAGTAATTAGAGAGTCATTGAAATCGATTCGATTCATCTATTGAAGTCCAATATTCGACCAATACGAATAATTCCAACTATTAAAAGATATCAAACTATTTGAATAACTTAAGCAGTTAAAATGAATTATAATAGTGTGAATATATCCCAAATAATTATTAAATTAGAACAGTTCGAGTATTAGAACAAAAATGATAAGTCTTGAGTTAAAAGGAGTTTGTACAAAGGAGTTTTTGGCGGGATCTTGGATTGTCATTAACCACTCGACAATGTCAGAAATAATCTACTAAAAGATTGGTTGCCAAAATTAAAACTAGAAAAGTACAATGAATAGGTATATACGAGATTTGCCCTTTTCAGGGTACGAAAAAAGTCACGGACGTTGAAGTGATGACTGACTCTTCTCCAACACCGATTGCCCTTAAACGCGCCCCGGGAAACCAAAGGATCGGTGATACCTTCACTCCGAAGTGTATTTTTACGTTACACATCGGAACTATTGTCTTGTCTGATGAGGTCTGTGTGCCGGCGACAATTATTTTATTTTCTCTGAAATAGTATACGAGAATATTTCTTAAATATATTATATTGCCGTGTGGTGGATTCTGACTTACCCTTTGACAATACAGGTAGAAGAATCTGTATTAGGTTACAAAATAGATAGAGGTCGAAAACTGTGGGCATGCTTCCCCGGCAGACCCGTGTGTTCATTAAAGCTACTGTTACAGATCTGATTCTAAAAATACTTTCACTGATAGAGAGCATTTTTTTTCGAGTGTCATAGGCTGTTTCTTAATTCTCGTAGTCAAAGCGAAAGAAGTTCCAAGCGGTCGCTAAGAGTATACTGAACATAATGGTGACAGTTCAAAAATCAATCGCCATATACAATATTGAACCATCAAAATGTATATGTGACACATATGCACTGATATTTCCAGACGTTTTTCAACACCAGTCTGACTTATTAATATTGAATCATTATCATGAAATTACTAGATTAAAAGCCTGTTATTCATTGTTAAATTAACTAATTGGTACTTAAACTGCTTTTTCATTTGGAATAATTGTATGCTGCTTGGGGTAGAAGCCACAACACCCACATAGGTCAGGGTATCTGACGTAGGCAGTGAACTTTATTTAAATTGGTTGGAGATAGATACCCCTTAAAAGTAAATGTCAAAAGTATTAATTAACAATCGGAATATCTACATTCACTTACATGATAAGTCTTCTCCGCCGCTGTCACTGGTGTTAAAAAAGCACCAGCTTTCTTGGTAATGCATACCACAAATATCGAAATCGATTTTCATGCTGCGCCGGTCTACGTAGCGCTAAATAGCGTATTCGAAAGCGAGTGAGTTCACGAATGACGGGCAAGTGACTGGTAATTTCCAATTTTTACTTATATAACTAGCGGGCCCTGCAGGCTTTGTCCTGCCCTGTTTATAAAAACAATTCTTGACATATTATATATGAAAAAGTTCCTCATGAATATATATAATTTCAAAAAGAATTTGGACTACCCCAACCAATTTATGTCCGAACATTGTTTTTTATTTTTTAATTGCGTTCTTGCCAATTTAATCGGCCTAGATGACGGTTCTCCAGGTCATATATTCTTTAATTGTTCGAGAAACAGATTGTCCCTTTATGATGTCCTCCCTCCTTATATTCCCTGTCCTTGTTAGCTGTAGTGAATAATAACCCTTTAATTTTACATGTCTTGTCATTATTATTAAAATTGACATAATCAAATTTCCATCAGGTAGTTTATTTTTTAATCGATATGGACCTAAGTTTGGCTATATATACTAGATGAATGTTTAGACAATAGTAATATTTATGGAGGACACTCTGCACTCGATTCTCGTTCTAAATCAATAAAAAAAGTGCATAATATTTGACCGAATTATCTACAAACATACAAAAATTATACTCAATCCTCTAAGCGTCTACGTTAAAGCACAGAGTCAATTACCGTCGGGTGAAGTGAAAATGAATTGAAAGTGAAGCCAACCAACTAACAAAGGATAATTTTTCGACGTCTGAATAAACAAAAGGGTTTATTGTCATTTTTATTATAGAAAGTTATTAATAATTTACGTTAAAGCACAGAGTCAATTACCGTCGGGGGAAGTGAAAATGAATTGAAAGTGAAGCCAACCAACTAACAAAGGATAATTTTTCGACGTCTGAATAAACAAAAGGGTTTATTGTCATTTTTATTATAGAAAGTTATTAATAATTTATCCCCGGTCATTTAATCTATGTTTATTTAAGTTATTATCCATACTTTTAAAATTCTTAGAACAAATTTTACCTAAGATTCTCTTTGTTGTCTATACTAATTTTATTTATATCTGTAACTTATTAACACTGCATATCTTAAACCATTAATCATATAGTCCTTAAAACAACATGTTGTCCGTAACGTAACGGAAACAGTACGTCGCTTTCGTTACAGCTTTATTTTTTACCTTGCCCAAAGGAGTTTCTCTTATAAAATATCGATATAGCAGGCAGTTGTAAATTCGATGGACATGTCGTTGGTGCTAACGTGGAAGTTCTACGACCAGAGCTTGACGATGACGCGCATGCACTCCGGCAGAGTCGTGCTCTTTGACTTTTCCACTGACTACGACATAAGGATTACGGACGAGTTTCTCAATTATATGAAACACGTATGTATGCTAGTAGCAATATCCTTACCAATATTGTAGATGTGTGAATTTATTTGTCTGTTTGCTTTCACGTCTTAAAAACTGAACCAATCATCAAGAACTTCATAAATGTTGTCAAGGATACAAAAATGGACATATATGTATCACTAAAGTATACATGTATGTTTAATTAAGCTTAGATACATTGTTTTAACTCGATTTGCATTGTATCCAAGGCACCAGCCTAAGCTGATGTTCGGTCACTCGGGCACTCTTAAGCTTGTTGCCATTTGGCTGAGTACCCTAAGCGCTCGCCCTAAAAGCCCGGTGAAGCTGTGAAGGCCCCTAAGACGAAACAGGGCTTAGTCAGTTTGAAAAAATAAAAAGCACACAAGGCATTCTTACTTGAGTCGTCAGGCTGTTCACATCTATTCATAACTATGTTCTATACTGCATTACTGTGTTTAATGGTAAAGCTATGTGCTCTAATTATGAGTACTTGATTGTTCTTGATTCTTTAATCGATTAAATTATTGAGAGACGTCATCATTCAGAAAAAATGTTGCCAATATGAATATCTTAAATGTATATACATGGAGATGGAGAAACCTCTCCTCAGATACTAAATTCAGTCATTTTAATGGTATGATCAGGAGGAAATGCCCATCGTGATATGCCAGATTGACAAATACGAGGAGCCGTTCGCTAGTTGTTCACTTCCATTACGTGATGCCCTCCTACATACAAATAGGAGAGCTGATATGTCTCTAGCATTGGTATGATCTTCATTCTTCCTTCCACTTCATAAATTAAGGCCGGAGAAACTATAAATGTGTGGTAGTGATTTGGGGCCTAGACTATAGTATTTGGTACGTTAGTAAAAGCTCTATAAAATATTGTATAGTAGTCCTTAACCTCTCGGCTGGTTTTTTAAGAGCCAGATCTCAAAATACCTGATCAATATGATTTTTTTTATACTTTTGTTCACAATCTCGGCTGATGTTAAACGAAGATGTGGTCTAAAATGGTAAACACGCTGAACTTAGAGGTGACTGGTTCTCAAGTGTGTGTGCCGGAATACTACAGATTTTAAACTTGTGGGTGGTAGCAAGCCATGGGGGCTTAGAAAAAGCTGTACCACCATGTTATGGTTTCATCTGATATTTCCCTTCAGCGGAAGCTCCGCTTCAGTTCCTAGGATTCCAATCTAGGACCATCGACGCTGTGTCGGGTATCCTAACACACTATTAATTAAGCCATCTTCCCTTCATGAATAGACGTTTGTTGATGATGCTGAAGTGCTTTGATAGGGTTTACAATCCCACCGGAAGCAGTAGTTGATGTAACTGGGTAGTGTTCAGTATGCAGGGTCACAGATGCGGCGAAATAAGGGTACAAAACTAGTGGACGGAGGCAACGAGGTGGGCGTACTTGATTTATGGTACATGCTGCGCGCAGAGTCACGTCTACTGCCAGTCATCAATAGAGCTATCATCAGGGTAAGTTCAGCTATCTTCTAACCTCGACCCATTTGTAATATCAGAATAAGGTGTTAAAATTTCTTCCAGATGATTTCTTCCAGATCTTTCCATTCAAGAATTACTTAAGCACTAAAGGTGGCGGGATTTACTTAATTTTGATGGCATAAAGGATGGGGGGTGTGGATGTGTAAGATAGATAGATAGGATAGATACATGTGAGGCACGCGGTCTTATACATTTAGTAGCGGACCATTATAAGTTAATTCCTCTATAGACTATGAATTCCTTATTTCTAGATATGTTAACAGCTGTCCGTGAATCAATAAGGAAACCAGAGTAGATTAAAAATACTTATATAAATGATTATATAAGCATTTAAGATCATTGATTACTTTTTCTGACCCGGGAGAAGGACGGTCAAAAATTACAAAAATTCTGCTTATGTAATACTTGAACCACTATCACATTTTTTTGATAAACACATTGGAAGAATGTGATTAATGGTAGTTGGACTTACTATGCGTCCATTTATTATGAGATACTCAGTATATAAACTTCTACATACAAAAATGTTCACACATGCCAATTCATGCAACCGCATAAAGCATTTTTTATTTTATACTATAACTGGTTATACATAAAATACACTGAAATCCGGATTCAATGTAATTTTAATGCGACAGTAATTTGTTTTGAATACATATTGTTTTTGCTATTTTTACCTTATGTCCCTTATGAAATTGTTCTCAACTTTCCAGATGTGGACAAAGGACTGATTCTCTATATAAATTATCTGACTCTTGGTACAGATGTAAATTATACTCGTATGCGAAATTCACAAATCTATACTAATATAAAAAGCTGAAGAGTTTGTTTGTTTGTTTGTTTGTTTGTTTGTTTGTTTGTTTGTTTGTTTGTTTGTTTGTTTGTTTGTTTGTTTGTTTGTTTGTTTGTTTGTTTGTTTGTTTGTTTGTTTGTTTGTTTGTTTGTTTGTTTGTTTGTTTGTTTGTTTGTTTGTTTGTTTGTTTGTTTGTTTGTTTGTTTGTTTGTTTGTTTGTTTGGTTGGTTGAACGCTAGGATACTACTACCATTCCGATTTGGGAAAATCCTTCGGTTTTAAATAGCTCATTTATCGAGGAAGGCTATAGGCTATATATCATTACGCTAAGACCAATAGAAGCAGAGCACTAATGAAGAATGTTTCAAAATCGGGCACTTTTTTTGCTTTTGAGCGATTACGTTATTATTATATACGTTGCCATGGTAACGTGGCAAGTAGTAGTAATAATATTCGTCTAATAGGACAGGCGAAGGAATTAATCCATACTGCCAATTCTGAAGTTATGTGGTAAGTATCAAAGCTAACATTTTCTAAGTTTATTTTGTTTTCCTATTCAAATACAAAGGCGAAGGAATTAATCCATACTGCCAATTCTGAAGTTATGTGGTAAGTATCAAAGCTAACATTTTCAAAGTTTATTTTGTTTTCCTATTCAAATAGTTCATACTACTTTTATTTCCAATTTTTTATTTGTTCTCTATTACGTATTATAAAAATAAAGTTTGTGTATGTACAATTAAAATAACAACTTTTTGATGAATGGATATGGCTACAAATGACCAAAAAAAACTTTTTTTATACTTTGTCTATATTTTTATATTATTATATTTTGTCTGTTTGTTTGTTTGTTCTGGGTAATCTCCAAAACGACTGGACCTATTTTAACGGGAATTTTACTTTTTACTGCCAGATAACCGAAATTATAGCGGTTGACATATTGTATTTTATTTGTCCGCGGCTTCGTCCGCATTACTTTGGGCCGATTTTCACGGGGTATTCACTGATAGATAACAGACCTCATAAAAAATAATTTAGGTTTTTTATTCGCCTTCGGACGCAGTGGAATATCCGTAATGCTTGAACTGATTTTCACGGGACTTTCACTGGAAGATAACTCACCTTATAAGAAGTAACTTAGACTATTTTATTTTGATTCTCAAGACTTCGTCCGCAATATCCTACTATCTCCTAATTGATTGGACCGACTTTCACGGGGCTTTTACGGGCAGATAACTAGCGGGCTCGGAAGACGTTATACGGACGGAGACGGATAATAAAATGAAAACCTTGACAAATTATACCTAAACCTTCCCCATAAATTATCATTCTATCTACTGGTGAAAATATGGTAAAAAACTGGTGAAAATGGTAGTTTTTGACTTTATCGCGAACAGATAAGCTGACAGAGGACTTTTTTTTAACCGACTTCGAAAAAGGAGGAGTTTACTATGTTCGGTTGTATGTATTTTTTTATGTATTTTAATCGATATTTTAGTCAATTGTGAACCGATTTTAATGATTTTTTTTTTATTTGAATTGGTACACTATGTAGTGATTAACTGCTACCTGGGCATTCGTTCGTGTGAAATTGATCAAACATATGTTACAACCGCGATAGATGTGTACCTTACTGGACTCCAATAATAATAAATATACCTAATTGAAAGTCATATATTTGTATGTAATATGAATTATATCATCTTTTTGGTCAATTTGGCGGCCATATTGTTTTATTTACCGCGTTTGCTTCTACATAACTCAGCGTTTATAGCAACGTATAAGAATAACTTAAGTATATAGACAATACGGGCATATTATATCTATATAATAAAAGATTTAAGATATATTATTCGATAATGTATAACCTATAATTTTCATTACTTTCTTATATAGTGTTAGTGAGCGTTGAGTTTGGTATATAGTAGGTTGAAAATCCAGGTATGTTGCTGATGATAAATCCCATCCCATTCGATATATTATTAGTATTCATATATCTAATGTACACGTTACATGTTACAGTAGATGGCGTTCGTGTCGAAGTTACAAATGTTTTTGAAAAAGCGTTTCTGTAATGTACACACCCACCCACAATTTTACATTTCTTTAATACATTTTAAAAAAGAGCGTGCGGAGCCGCGGGTAACAGCTAGTCTTATAATAAAATCACTGAAATAGTGATTTACCTTGATGCAGTAGACAGGAATCGTTTCCATGTATTATTACCTCCACTATATTCATTTTTCTTCAAATTCAACAAGCATTTAGAGTTTAAGAACAATTTTATATTATTCAAACGGAAGAGTTAATGACTGACATTTTCATACACCAGCCCTCAACAGCTCAGCCAGCTGATACGTTCAACGATCAAAGCTTAAACGCGGTTTTAAGTGAGACACGGATAATGGAACAGATTCTTGATGAAGATCTATCAAACGACTATAGACTCTCACAAGAGTTTGACTCGAAAGTAGCAAAACGGCATCTCTCACCTTCCATCGAACGATCAGTCAGTACCTATGTCCTATAGTTCTTAGTTTAGCTTTGTACAAAATAACCTGTTGGAATAAGTTAAAGTTTGCATAACCATCGAATTTTAATGACACAAAAAAACCGTTAGGAAAAAAAAACAATTGGGATATAAATCCGATTCGAATACAGGAGGTTCCAGTAGACAACATTTGTCTCTTGTAATAACCAAAAGATATATTTTCTTCTTCGAATGTACTTCGCAATCATTAGCGAAATTAAAACTGTACGGTGTTTTTCTTATTTTACCTTAAAGCTAGCCTGATAATTCAACATTCATTCTTTTTATGTTACCGTTTTTACGTTAGGATAATACAAAAAAAAATGCTAAAAGAACGTGTTTACGGGGATTCCCCATTTTCGCTTTTTGGCAATTGTATTATTCACGTTCAAGTAAGACTTACTTTCAAGTGTCCTATAATAGTGACCTAATTGGATGCATTATTTATCTAGATTAGTTCTTACATACCCAGTTATCAGGAAACGTTACAATTGATTTTCCTTAGGATTATCAACATTTACCTAAAATTTCGATGTTTTATCAAATAACTCTTGGTCACCTTCACATAAAATATAATGTTTTATATTTTCGAGTCATTATTCCGTAATAAGATTTAAAAAAAAGTCATCACCATTTGAGATTGACCTTTAATGTCGAATAACTTTTTTATATAAGATAACTTAGCAAAAATCTTATTAGACCTTTTTTGGAGATCGTTCGATATCCTACAAGAATGTAGATTGATTTCTACAACACGTTTATTCATTAGAACACAATAAAATTGCAAATACAAAAAAACCCGTGTTATTTATATGGGAAATCTAAAATCACGGAGATGCATATCTTAATATTAATATTAAAAGCGGAAACTTAATGTTTTTTGATAATATTTTTTTTTGCCCACCCTAATGCACATTGTATATTTAAAGCTTAAACATGTGCGGAAACACCAGGCGTTTAGAGAACAAGAGATACCAAAGAAGGGAAAACGTTGGACGTTTAGTAATTTAATCGGAGGTAGATAATTGCTTTTATTTTAGACATTACAAACTACAGTTGCGACTGCAACCTTATCTATAACAATATATCAATCGAGAACTGCTTGAACAAACGTGAAAAGTGGTTTTTGAAGCTGAAATATTGAAGCAAATAAATACTAATCATTTACATTAATTTCATTAAAGATGAAAATTTCATGTTTTATGGTCTCAGTGGGGAGAAAATTAATAAAATTATTAATTCCTGAACCTTAGTTAACTTTAGGTTTTCCTGATTCTCTTAGCTCTAGGGTGCTTCGAACTAATTTATATCAAGTAAATGGTATTACAAATATTCTGTCTGTCTTGACGCAGTAAAAGGAAGATCTCCAGGTGAACTAGCACTTAAGACCATCGACTATAACGCTGATTCCGAAATTACTAAGAAATATGACCTCATCTGTAAAGGTAAGCTATCGAGTTAAGTCTTCCAATAAATTCTTGGAAATTTAGTGAACGTCCGTAAAAACTTTGAAAAGTTGGATTTCGTAACAGACCGGCGTGATCTAAATACTAGAAACTGTGACAAACTGGCGTCCAAAACCAGAAACAGTTTATAAGGTAATAGTGTTAGGTTTTACAATAAAATCTCAAAACATTTTACCGATTTGCCGGACTGTAACGATGCCATTACACATTTTCTGCTCAAGAAACTATTTTTTCTTAATGTTTTTCTAATAGCCAAAGAATCTGATGCTGAGAAGAAATCAGTCACTATCCAACAGCAAGGTTTAGACATCGAGAGAGATGTACCGCAAAAGGTATGTTTTGTAGTTTATTTGTGTTTTTCTCATTGCTTTTTCACTTTCCAATTTACAAAAACGAGTTTGACTTTGAAGATATTTCATATTTTCTTTAAAACTGATATCTGAAACGCTTATAAGCCATTGGGAGCAGAGATCACCAATTTCAGTTTTGAAAGGAATAGTGATGACACCATAATATACATACTTATCTACAGATAAGGTTACTGGCTTAACTACCTATAAGCCTTTTTTAGTTTAGGGCTGAGAAATTATTGTTGTAATCTACCAGCTTTACTTGAATGTCTGTACTATTTCTAAGTTTTTGACAAGACGTGTAATATTAATAACAGGTATTGGAGTAAGTATTGTAGAATAATTGTTATATATTTTACTTATAAAAACATACAGCAACTGCTATAAGTGGCTACCTTATAAGTAAAGTAAATAACTACTTGATATGGTTTCTAGAAATTTGCTTCCGTAAAGTTATACACGGTATGTCTTTCAATATTTATCTCTTCCGAGTAAGAGTCAATTTTGGATTTAAAAATGTTATCAATAAAAAACGTGCATAAAGTGACTGTCTGTACACAAACGTTATAACAGGACATGGTAATTGAAAACGACGACTCGAAAGAACAGAGTCTGGATATAACGGTTCTTTGGCTCGCTCTGAACGACGAGTCCAACGCGATGACTAACCCCGATATCCAAAGGCTGTACGTCGCGTACAGTTTCCTAGGCCGGAGCGGCGCCGACCTTGAGACTCCCATCAGCCTGCCCAAACCGAAGAATTACGCCGATAAGTGTTATTTCAATTTCAAGAAGTGTGAGTTTCCATTATTATCAATTTTACTGTATTTGAAGTTTTGAACTATCAGCATGGAGAGTTACGTAGATAAGTCTGTTTTAGCAACCTAACACGTCAATTTGATTCTATACTTTTAAAGTGATCATGAAAGCATTCAACAGTTCTTTGACAATTTAATTTTTTATCTGCGCATTAGAATGTTATATAAAACTGATTATTTATTAACATAGTTTATTAGTTCGATTTCTCGTATGTTTGTTAGTGACGATGACTTAGTTGATAGCGTGTTCAGACACCGCGTCGATGGGCTATTTCTAAGTCTGTCTGGCTAGCTACCACTCTCAAGTTGAAAATCGGTCACCAAACACTTGTTGGTGTGTTCCAGCAGCTGCACTTGTGAGTCAACCCCCTCTAGCTTTAGCGTGTTCACCATATTAGACCACATCATCATTAACCATCTGATAAGAATATTTTGTGGAGAAATAAGAACTATTAATGCATAATCTTCCAATTATAAGTGTTGATCCAAACTTCATCAAATTTAGTACGAAATTAAGAGACAGATCACTTATTTGACACTAACAGGAGGTTCCTCTTTGACCTGTACTCACAAAGCGTCCCTCCTGATCCCCATCCGCCCAAAACCAACTCTGGTATAGGAATGAATTGCGTCAGATGTAGGAAGCTTGTATTACGATGACCCTAAATTACACGTTATGGGGTTAGCGTTCCAGTTACACGAGTCTGATTTACCATTACTGGGACACATGGCTCGGTGCAGACAAGCGCAGGTTCGGGACCATAACCCCACAGACTGCATCGTCTTTACTGTGGTCAGTGAACCGCCAGAGGATCCGCTTGGACTCTCTCGCTGTGAAGATATCGGGTTAGTCCGCTGACACTTGATCTCTCAATCGTCTTATTATTATTACTACTATTCAATACCTTAATAACACCATATAATAAGAATGTACATCTACCTTGACTGTATTTTTTCGATTTTCGTGAAAAATCATTGTTAAGGTGTCTAAAATAAGTAATAGAATACATTTCAATCATTTTTAGAAATGTCTCTGTCTTTTTTTTCATTGTAGCAAGGCAAAGTGACTGCACTATCCCTGATGGTAAGCACAGTCCAAAAACAGGGGGCGACCACCGAGTGACACATTATCCGTCGCCGGTCGCCGCTGTCATGCCGCCCTGCGAAAAGCTGGATATGCACAGGCTGATCCCGCAGAAGTGAATCACTATGACGGGCTTTTTCGCTATATAGATGGTGGTTGCGACCCAGTCGGGCTGTAAAACCCAACCACCCCGCTTTCACCATTGCCTGCCCCGTTTGTTATTCAGTAGGGTGCATCACGTGCAGGTGAGGTTGGCTTGGGTGTCTCAAGTCTTATGATGTTATTCGACACCCCTTACACACACCTCTGTTTGTATGAACACGCATCACTGCTAAAGTACTGGGTTCACAATAAACCCTCAGCAAGAAAATCGTAAAGCATATCCACTTAGTGTTTGTTTCATTAAAATCGGTTCACTCTATCAAAAGTTATTGTGGTTTTAATGACGACGCGGCGTATGTACGAGAGAAAGTAAATAGACTATGTATAGTAATAGAGGGACATTCGATCGTAATATTTTATGCGTTTGTGTGTTCGGACAGACAGGCGTACGTTTACCTGGGCGATATTTTATCGTGTAGCGGGAACAGTAATTCCTACATGGAAGTGGTACCTCTGTGGAATATGCAAGGGAAGAGGGGTGTTAGCGGAGGGATTGTGCTCGGTGTACTCGCACTGAGGTTGGACGGACTTCAAATCGTAAGGCGTTGTCTCCACCGCAGTCAATCTCATCGAGACCTCACAGCATTACACTGACTCCTCAATTCTGAATATTCTTCACCACAAATACATCCAGTCTGGTACGTTTTTATCATCATCACCATGAGCTTATAAGAAACTCCCTGCAAGGCAATAAGCCTCTTTCCGAACGAAGGTAATTTTTCTGTGAGAAATCCACAGTTCTTTGTTATCCCACATACAGTAGTACTACAAGAACTTCTCAGGTTCAGGTTTCCGTACGATGTTTTCCTTCACTGTCACCCGATAGTGTTTACGATACGATTTAAATTAGTAAATGTACGTGAATTCCAAAAAATGTGTTCGTATAGGCCGGGATTTGAACATGCGGACATAGAAATGATATTCCATCGGTCAAGCCATTAAACCACCACGACTTCAGGTGAAGTTCAGTGATTAAACTAATAAACCTTAATGTTTTGAATTCCTCTTACTCGCCTTCTCGATGTGTTTATCATAACGTTATCAGAAAATCATACAAATGTCAAAGAAATGTATGTATACACTCGTAAATGCAGAAGTTAAATCAACTCCTTACCTGCAGTTATCTATGGTTACACTTACACCTTCTATTTTATAATAATGTTGCTTTTTGTATTCTCTCTAATATTCGGAACAGAATTATCCGTACTTATCCGAAAAAAAATGATAATATTCGAGAAGGGTTAATTTTAGAATATTATAATTAATTTACTTACCATAGTAGGAGCGATATTGTATCAACATTTGTATTCTTGTTTCCCACGTTCGATGAGTCATCTATTATTAATTTGCAAACGATTATCATACAAGGTTTGAGAATATTTATCATTATAGTGCATATTTCAGGATTTCAATTTGCCTTCGTCTACGTTCTGATGCATTTTCTCTTTCCAGTTTCTTGAATATTGCGTGTTCCAACGCTCCTTCGGCTCCCAGTTTGGACTACAAACAAATTAATTGTTAATATAAGAAAATTGTAATTAATATATGTGATAAAGAATAACAGTTCGATAAATAAATCACATTTCATTTACGTATCATCATATAAATTATTTTATGTATATTATATGCTCCTAAGGTTTATTGATACAAATCAAAGCAATTGAAATAGAAAGTAAACTGTTGACAAATCTCATACAATAGAACACACTTGCACAGCTGGATTTAAATTCTCCACGAACGACAAAGATGGGATTATCAAATTTAACGAAAGATGAGGATGGACTGAATTGTAAAAAAATTCGAAACATTAATAGTTGTAGTAAACATAGCGAAATAAATTGAGGGATGTGAGACCTCTCCGCAGCTATAGGTATATCATTTTTTTTTTACGGAAGCATTATTCGTTAAACGGCTACTTTAAAGCATCAAGTATTAGACGAAACCGCCTTTTAGATGCAAACAATGTAATTTGATTTTTGAGAAAAATGACTTTAAACTGACGTAAAGATTTATGACGATCTATTCAATATTCAGAATATTCTTTATTCTTCAATGTATATCAATGATATTTTTTATACTCTATCGGTGTTATTACAAAAAAGTTATATACTTGGTGTTAGTACCCACCTCCGGTGCCGCTGCATCACATTCAAGAGACGAGACTACAACACGACCGGAACATAGATATTAGCGCCACTATATTAGAGAGACACATTGACACTAGCGCCACCATATTAAATATACATAAATAAGAATTATTATTATTATATAGATTATAATAAGACTTAAATAAGAATATCATTATATAGAATTGAATCATTAGCTTGATCATTATGAATAATAGTATATTCTTTGACTTCATAGATGGGCCTTAGTACCAAGTATTGTAAGGCGAAGCTCTGCCCAAATAAACAGTGATAGTATCTACGAAGTATATGCCATTCCTGACTGCATCGATACTATACGTGATTAGTGTAATATTGGTTTAAAAAAGGTTTCCAATTAAATGCATCGCGCTCGCCCGAGGCAAGTTCGCATTATCCTTTTTCGCAAGTCTAACCTAAAGTAACCAAAGCGAGACAAAAGAGCAAGATGGCGAGCATTCAGCGACCGCGGTGCATTTAATTCGAAACCTTTTTTAAACAAGTATTCAACACGTATTTAACCTTTTTGTAATAACACCGTATGGGTATTAGCGTTGTACCACAACGTCACCTGATGTTACATGTAGTCTAAGATGGTAAATACGCTAAACCTAAAGGGAGGCTGGCTCAAAAATCCAGCTGCCAGAATACACCAACAGATGCTTGGTGACAGATTTTCAACTTGGGTGGCTGCTACTCAGGCGAGCTTAGAGAGAACCCTACCGCCACGGTATGGTTACATAACGATGTTTTCCTTCAAGGAAAGCTCCGATTCAGTCGCACGGATTCGAACCTACGTCAAAGTTTCCGTGAAGTTCTTTTCAAAATCAAAAATACGTTATTCAATTTAGGCGCTGAGAAGGCGCTTATGGACGTCGAAGCTACCACCGGTTAGGAAAACAACCAATTCATCGAGAAGAAACGGCAAAAACTCGGTCTGGTTATCTTTTTATTATACATATTTTACGAAACATAGATAGATACATTCGTTTTTAGTGTATGCTCAGAGTGGGGCGTCATTTCCAGACGTCACCATTGATATATTATTTTTGTTGAGGAATGCAAAATATGGATTATATTTTCTTCAGTTTATTCTGCCCTCATATCAATCTTCAGTATACTAAAATAAACGTTATCAAATCCAACGATCGAATACCAATAAATCCATTGAGCTAAGCTCGGAGTTCGCCGATCAAAATATATAACGTAATTCGTCAGTGAGAGAGCAAGAGTGGCGAGCGACGCACACGCCGCCGGTTTCCGCGCGCGACATAAATACATCACGATCCTCGATCGAAACCGTTTCGTAATAAACTATTATAGGAATGTTTCGTAACCGACCCCATTGGACCCTGGTTCATGTGTAAATAACCAGACACCCTAACCAACGCGACAAACATGTTCATCGATACATAGTTTTAGTAATTACACGCGACGCTGAAACCCTTTCGTTCACTGAAAATATTATTTAGTAAACTTACATCGTCACGAAGATAAATACCTTTGTTTTTCATAAAATTAATACGTAAAAGTGATGTGATAATAAACGATATGTAAGTAAGAAGAAGGTAACAAGTTAAACAATAATATTGTGATCAGAAAAGCACAAACACAACAATTATTCTTTCCGTTTAGTAACCATAGCTTTATATACTTTTTGGTAATATATTAAAAACATCGATAGAAACAAAAGACTCTCTAAGCTTGTCTTCATTCGTAAGCATTCTGTAGAATCTTTATATGACGTTTCATAAGACTGCAGTCCGTTATAAGGTTAGTTATGGATTGCTAAAGACTGAACGATAGGTGACAGGGATATACGTTTGCTTCTGTCATAAAATAAACTCAAGTTAGTTTCCATTTTGAGTACCAAAGACTTGAACCTTGGGATTTGTTAAAGATTAATAGATAAAAGTGATCTGATAATAGACAATATGTAAGTAAAAATAATGTAACAAGTTCAACAATAAATAAAACAAATCGTTGCTAAGAAAGCACAAACACCACAGTTTTGCTTTTCTTTTAGTAACCATAGCTTTATATACTTTTTGGTAATGTGTTAGAAATCAATAGTCACAAAATACTTTCTAAGCTAGTCTTCATTATTAAGCATTTTGTATGACATCTCATAAGACTGCAGTCCGTTTTAAGGTTAGTTATGGATTGCTAAAGACTGAACGATAGGTGACAGGAATGTACGTTTGCTTCTGTCATAAAATAAACTCAACTTAGCTTCTATTTTGAGTACCAAAGATTTGATAAAGATTAATAAGTAAATACGATGTGATAATAGGCGATATGTAAGTAAAAATAAGGTAACAAATTCAATAATAATAAAAAAAAACGAATTGTGGCCAAGAAAGCACAACCACTACGATTTTGCTTTTCTTTTAGTAACCATAGCTTTATATACTTTTTGGTAATGTGTTAAAAACATCAATAGAAACAAAAGACTCTCTAAGCTTGTCTTCATTCGTAAGCATTCTGTAGAATCTTTATATGACGTCTCATAAGACTGCAGTCCGTTATAAGGTTAGTTATGGATTGCTAAAGACTGAACGATATAATAAACTCAAGTTAGTTTCCATTTTAAGTAGGTACCAAAGATTTGAACTGTGGGATTTGATAAATTTAGTAGGTAAATACGATGTGATAATAGGCGATATGTAAGTAAAAATAAGGTAACAAATTCAATAAATATTTAAAAAAACCGAATTGTGGCCAAGACAGCACAACCACCACAATTTTGCTTTTCTTTTAGTAATCATAGCTTTATATACTTTTTGGTAATGTGTTAGAAATCAATAGTCACAAAATACTTTCTAAGCTAGTCTTCATTATTAAGCATCTTTATATGACGTCTCATAAGACTGCAGTCCGTTTTAAGGTTAGATATAGATTCGTTAAAGATAGAGCGTTAAGTGACTGGAATGTACGTTTGCTTCTGACGTAAAAGAAACTCTTAAGTTGGTGTCCGTTTTGATTAGGTACCAAAGATTTGCATCGTAGTTGCTAGAATCGATAAGTACAATTATGCAGGAAGGAATTTCGAATCCTAAATTCTAAATGAGAAAGCGTCCACGAAAAGTTCCAAGTCCTTAGTCCATGTACCAAAAACCTATAATTTTTATCTTTATCCTTCATAATTAGAAGATAAACAGAAGCTCTAAAGCATTTAGCTTAATATGAAAATAATAAATTAGTAATAGGCTTAAGAAGAGAATAAAGTGTTATCCCAAAATAACATCACATGTTACTCTCAAAGTCAAAGCTTGCATATTATTGGTAAAAAAGTAACAGACTATAAACAGTTATGTAACAATTGATCGTAGCACTATGTTAATGTGAAATTTACATCTATAATTAACTATTTTATGAATAACTAGCGTTGCCCGCGACTACGTCCACGTGGAATGATGTACAAAACAATGATTAATAAAGTCATCGGAACGTATTTAATCCATTCGCTTATCTACTTTTTTCTCATACTTAAGTCGCGGTGTCATTAAAATTACAATAACTTTTGATAGAGTGGACCGATTTTAATGAAACAAAGACTAAGTTACTCCCGAGGGTATGATGATGAGGTTTGTGAGTACTTTAACAGTGACGCGTGTTCATACAAACAGACAAACATTTCTAAAAATGATTGAAATGTATTCTATTACTTCCTAGACATCTGCAACCATTTTTTTCACGAATATCGAAAAAATAAAGACACGTTAGATATACATTCTTATTATATGTATAGATATGTAGTTTTTGGCGATATCTTTTAATGGCTTATTTGGAATCGTGTGTTATTTGGCTCTATATTTTGTAGTATTGGTGCTGTTTTACGTAATATAGTGTCGTTATTGGGCGTAAGTGAAGTGGATGGGAAATAACACCACGGTGCATGGAATCTGACTTACCACAAAAACTCCATGAAAGGTTCTAACAAGCTGGCCACCATCTTGTTAGAATATTGAAATGATCGAAGGAAACTTGTAATGTAATTTTTTTTTTCGAACTGACTACGCTATTGACCCAGCAAGGTCTTAACAGCTTCACCGGACTACTAAGGCGAGCGCTTAAGGTACTCAGCCGATTTTGACTTGTAATGTCATTGCCTATTCGACAATGGTAGTAATAAGCTACTCGAACATTGCTTGTCAAAAATAAAACTACATTTATTATAGAAAAATATTTAAGATCATTTTACCTTTTATAATTACTTTTGGAAATATTTCTGTACGCACATAAGCATATAATATATAGCATACCGTGTGTAAAGTGTTTGAAAATATAAAAGTTCGTAGATCTTTAAATTAATCGATCAATCAATCTGCCGAACATGCAGGCGCTAGACGTCCTTGCCCCAATGATGTGCCAAGACGTGGACGCATTTAGATCGGCCTACCGGACCTGAAAGACTAACAAACTTTTTCTCATCCCTGCCCGTATATTCTGGACCTTACTCAAAAGAAATGTGGTCTACATCGCTTGCAGATCTAAGTTTGCAGATTAATACATTGGCAAACTTCTCTTTCCGGTCGTTTAAAGGATTTTGAACTTTAATATCTGTCGGGATTAGTGCTACAATTGGATCTGATTTGTTTGTCTCATACTATATATATAGGAACGCGGACTGAGTATTTTCTTGTGTTGACATTTGCCGTGCAACAATTCTTTCTATCTTAACTTCGTATGAACTATTATTGCGATGACATCATTGAAAATCAATGCACTAACGTCGTATTTATAAGAGAGTTCATGTGATAATAGTTTAGGTTAGTTACGATATTATAAATATCTTACAGTATGATTTGTGCATTACATCCATCCAAAAAAAATAATGTACTATCTCTATTTTTCTAAAATTCTCTAAAAGCGTCTACCGAATCTTATAGTAAAACGGTTTATGTCTGATTTATTAATGGGATAAATAATAAAGGTTTTATATAAACAACAATGTCTGTAAAGAACGGATAATTAAAGATTTCTGTGTCATTGATCGATATTGATCATACACAATTAAAATTAAATTAATTAATTAATATTTATATTTAAACAATATGGACATTTAAAAACATATAAAAATACACCTGTTTTAAATATTTCAATAATATATTAAACAATATCTAATTAATATCTAAAGCTAGGCGAATGAGACTAATGAATTTGTTTCGCAATTTTAATTTAAATATTTAAAGATGATATATAAATTCACGTAAGATTTATTTTTAATTCGTTTTGTTTTTATGTTACCCTGTTGTTATATTTTATCTGTGTAAACGTTTTGGCGTCCTGCAACGTGTCTCGCATAGTTTCCGTTTTGTCACTGCCGAGTCAATGAATCACTGTTTGAATTTAAACTGAACAAATCGTCCGACATTTCCGACTTTGCATCCCGATGAGTGATCTTTATTCATTCTTCCACTGTCAGAATACTGCTCTATATTATCTATAGTTTGTTTGGAATACCTAGCATTTTCTAAGTTTGAAGATTCTTTTGCCTACGGTACAATAAATAAAAGAACTTAGAAATGTGGAATCTACATAATCGAATTTAAGCTTAACAATTCTTTATTATTTATTAGTTTTTGTCAACCAAATTTTTCAGATTATAGCCGCCATTGTCGAGTAGGTATAAGTTACAAGTGGCTTGCGATAATTTTATGTTCTTACAAGACGGTGGTGCCCTTGTTAGAACTTTCCATGGAATTTTTGTCAGAATCCATGCTTCGTGTATTATTTCCCATCCACTTCACTTATGTACAATAACCAAACTATGTTTCGTAAAACACAACCAATATTACATATTATTGGGGTGTAAGGGGTGTCAATTAACATCTAAGACTTGAGACATCCAAGCCAACCTCACCTGCACGTGGTGCACCCGGCTGAATAACGAACGAGGCAATGGTGAAAGCGGGGTGGTAGGGTTATACAGCCTGCCGGACCTGAGGGGATGGGCCGGGGGCCCATCTCCTCATTGCACGGGTCCGGCGGGCGAGGGGAGGCAGCCGGTGTGTACCCGGTCTGTCCCTCTATAGGTAGGAGCCCGGCGGCCGCCTTCCGCCGGGTGGACCGTGGGGGCGGCTCTACAAGGTTGATTAGCTTGAACGATCCCTTGCCGCCCCCACAAAACGGTCTGTCGGTACACCGTGGGGTTTTAGTCCTTGCGAGTCGGACATAACCCACCCTCTCCCCCGGGAGGGTGGCGTATCCATAAGGGATTTCCCCACGTTAAAAAAAAAAAAAAAGGGTTATACAGCCTGACTGGGTCGCAACATGTATATGGCGAAAAAGCCCGTCATAGCGATTCGCATTTGCGGGTCGCGTTTCGGGATCAGACTGTGCATAATCAGCTTTTCGCAAGCCGGCAAGACAGCGGCGACCGGCGAAGGATAATGTGTCAGTTGGTGGTTGCCATTGTTTTTGGATTGTACTGTGCTTACCATCACGCACAGTGCAGTCATTTTGCCGTGCTACTATAAAAAAAAAAAAACAAAACAAAATGTAGAGTCGAACAACAGAATATTATGAATAAAATCCACTACATGACTGACTAAAATCCCGCCAATGAACTCTAAGCTTAGGTAAATACACAGTGTACACACAGTTGAATAATTTGATAACAATTTGAGAAATATCATACAACATATTTTATACCAAATCTATATATTACATTAATTCGTATGTACGGATTTATTGACTGTTTAGCATTGATATACAAAAACCCAAGATGCACACTTAACGTCACACAGACGGCACACGAAAATGAGTGCATAATTTTGGATTATGCATTCATTTCAAATAGTTTCGCATCGCTTGCGTCCTTGTAAAAACAACTTTAAATCATTCAGGTAAGGTTGAATATGCAAAATCACAAGTTTATCGCATAGCTATAAACACGTTATGTATATTGGGGAATTTTTGCGGGACGGTTTTGAGCGCTACTTTTATTAGAGACTATTATGCGTCTTTGGTTTTTATATGTCAATGTTTTTAGTTTATACATATTTTAAAATTTATGAAGACTTAAAACGTGAGAATGTTTTTCTAAATTATATTCGGTTGTCTGTACATTATTGACAAAGCTATATTTAAATGGACCGTGAAAGTCGAGTGTTTGTTTCTGAAAATAAAATGCACCATTATTTATTTTTAGAGTTACCGTTACATTGTTTCATGCTTCGAAGTTCTACGGAATTGACTGAAATAAATTTAGTACTTGGAGGGTCATTCAAATATTACGTACACACTAAAGACAGACGGGAGGATTGATTATATTGGATGACATAGGGGTGGGGGGTCAGAGAAGATAGAAGTGAAAACTCAAAACAATGTAAAAATTCTGTTCTCGTTTGAATTTTTAAATTACATATAGTGTGAATTATTCATTATATTTGATAATTTTTATATTGAAATTATTAACATTTGCCTGGTTTTCACATCTATTGCCACTCGGAAGAATAATTATATACATTTTTATACAGTTTATTTATTAATCAAACATATGATAGGCTGCACGATCTCAATACAAAATATCAATATTAGATGTACTCAGACCAGTATACTACGCGTCGCTACTCTGACACAAGCCGCGCAATCGCAATACGGTCGGTCACACTTATTAGCATGCCGCTGACATCATTACATAGTATAAAACAAAGTCCCCTACCGCGTCTGTCTGTCTGTCTGTTCGCGATAAACTCAAAAACTACTGAACGGATCTTTATCTTTTCACCAGTGGATAAAGTGATACACGAGGAACGTTTTGGTATATAATTTGTCCAGGATTTTTTTATAATCAGGGCAGGACAACGTCTGTCGGGCCCGCTAGTGAAATTATAAATAAAGAATTTATATCCTACCATATATACCGCGCCTAAATATATCAAGTCGCCTAAGGAGTTTTCACTTTAAAAAATCAAACTGAACTTCGATATGTTTATCTTTTAATACTAATTAAGTCAGTTAGGAATTTAGACATGCTGAGAAAAAAATTACTGAGAAAACTTTGAACCCACGAATCCTGAAAAAAACCCTAAAATGTAGTCCTCGGGAATAGTCTAAAGTTGGCTAGTTTTCTGTTACATATAAATGGCAATATAGCAAGCAAACCATAATCTTGAATAATTTCCTTTTTAACCGGAACGGTGGTGCCGTTCAAGCAGATACTATAAATAGCCTACAGAAAAATTGTAAGGCTAAAAGATCCCATCAGACTTGTTAACTATATAATAATAATCATAAATACAATGGTATAACAAAATAATCCCAAGGATGGTTGATGTCAGGCAGGCGGGCGATCGTAAAAATTAAGCCAAATCATATACCACAACATGACAAACATATTCTACCGACCCTACTTATGTGGGATAAGGGTAAGAAGAAGAAGAAGAAGGAATTTAGACATGCATCTACGTCTTGTTATTCAAAATGTAAAATATTTCGTAAGTAAATATCTTGAATAAATCGCTGTTTATATAATTAGATACAACATTAATTATGTTGTTATTTGAACACTGAAACAAATGAAGTGTTTATGCGTATTTATCGCGTGGGTGGGACTAATAACGTTCAAGTTCATACAACACAGAGCAATATAACTCGATTCAAAGATTTATATTCTAACTCATATACATTCATGTCGATAGCCATATTGCTTCCATTTTAAGCGTTTGTACCTTTTAAATAAAAACTGAAATACATTAACTAATACAAAGTTATGTTTGTATATCAAAGGCTAGACGGTAAAAGAGGATATATCGATCCAAGAAAATAAGATTTCATATACTCACCATGAATATGGGGGTGTAAGGGGTGTCGAATAACATCATAAGACTTGAGACACTCAAGCCAACCTCATCTGCATGGGGTGCACACTGCTGAATAACGAAGGAGGCAATGGCGAAAGCGGGGTGGTAGGGTTTAACAGCCTGACTGGGTCGCAACCACCATGTATATGGCGAAAAAGCCCGTCATAGTGATTCGTTTCTGCGGGTCGCGTTTCGAGAACAGCTTGTTCATATCCAGCTTTTCGCAGGCATGTCAGAGGCGACCAGTGATGGGTAGTGTGTCACTCGGTGGTACCGCTATTGTTTTTGGATTCTACTGTGCTTACCATCAGGCATAGTGCAACCATTTTGCCGTGCTACAATAAAAAATAAAAATAGTTAATTCCTCAATGTAAGGTAATAACTATCTTGAAAATTTTAAAGATACAAAACAAAAAAGTTAAAGTATACTTTTAAAATCTCATAAATATATTGAGTTATATTACAATTCTAGATGTACTACTCTAATTTTATTTTATTTTTGCCACTCAATGTTCTAATGGATTGTCACTGTCATTGTCGAGTAGGTAACGATATTACAAGTTTCTTAGGGTCATTTCAATGAATTAACAAGATGGTGGTGGTATCCCTCTTGTTACAACTTTCCAGGGAGTTTTTGTGGCAAGTTAGGATCCATGCTCAGTGGTATTATTTCCTTCACTTCACTATTGCATAATAACCGCACTATATTACGTAAAACACCACAAATATTACAAAATATAGAGCCAACAAGATTATGAATAAAATATAATCCACTACATGACATTCCAAAATTTGATTATTATTGTATACTTGGTGCTTTAATTATTATTCTATTCGCAAAATGTTTAATTTTTTTATGTGCAGATATAATTATTAAACTGTATTACATATAAGTCATAAATGCAATTGACATCTTCCTATTTTGAAGCCTCAACTTCAATGGAAACATACCAATAATCATTTTTACGATAATTTACGAGTAAAATATTTTTAATTTAATTATACCTGGAAAATAGAATTTCAACGCGGTTCACAAAATAAAAAACAGTTTGTTAAAATCCGTGTCTGTTTCCATTTTCATACTGAAGTTTGTCAAACGGTAAGTCCAGATGAAGTTAGCAAATGTGCAAATCAGATCTATAATTACGCCAAGGTCTCAATGGCCTTAGCTAAAGATTTTATGGCATATGTCCGACGCTGGAATATTTCTCTGACGCGGATCGTCTATATCGTGACATCCGGCTCAGATAATGCGCTCGTATTGCAGTGGTTTTCTTTATAGCTTTCTTAATACCTCGTTCGGTGTTTGGATTTATCTTACCACGTCTTTATTAACTTGCTTTCTTTTATGTATGTTTTAGTGATCATTTATAATTGATTTTTAATGAACTTCCCATGCCCTAGACATGTTTTTTTAAATATTGCCATGGATTCGAAAGAATAAATAAAGGGGTATATAGCGAAATGTCATACACATAGGACCAAGTAGCTTTTTTTAATCGAACTTACATAATAATTCCTCGTTGCTCCAAAAAGACTTAAAATAAACTCTTAAACTCATCTTAATTACTGCCAAAATAACTACTTGTAAAGTTTGAAACAAAAAACATCGATCGGACACTCTGTAGAAAATGTAGAGAGTAGGCACCTAAAAATAACTTTTATATCAACTTATAACATTTGCAGTGCGTAAATAATTGTTGAGCTCTTATCTAATATTTGTTTCATTTGCCAAATACTTTGCATTTAAAATCCAACATTCTTTTTTAGTAATTAGAAATTCACTAAGGGTAAGGACAAATGATTGCAATATTTTATACTTTTAGAGAAGATACATTTTTTCGACATCTGTGAAGGCATAATTATTTTGTAAAATTTTGATTCATTTATATGGGAATTTATAAAGAGAGAGCCGGGTCCTTCGATCAACAATAACTAGGTATCGGGTCGGCGCGAAAAATACGTCTCGGTAAATAGCAGCTCACTTGAAACGTGAGCTTTTATTTTGTTTAGTTTGTTTGTAACTCAGCCAATGTAAGCACGTTTCACAATGCCACCGTGTAGTCAATAGATGCAAAAATAATACCCCAAAAAGCAATTTAACGGCCGTAGTATCTTACTTTCCCTGAATACATGTTGAATAAGTTATATTTTAAGCTTTTAAACTAACAAATAAAGTAACGGGAGTAATTTATTGCTTTGCTCGTTTTATCGTAAGTATTAGATAATATTTTGAACATTCGTGACTTTATTACTAGGTGTCATGGTTGTAACTAGGTTGAACTTAAAATTGTTTTAAAACTTTTTTTCTCCCTTTCTTAGTAAACAAATAGCTACACATAAGTATATATTTATGCGGACAGGATTATAAGGACACGCCAGGACAGGATGATAGCTTAGATTCTGTACGTGACCATTTATCTAGTTATTGTTGATTGAAGGCCGGGTCAGTATGTAGGTATGTTTAATTACCTCATTTGTTATATTTGAATATAATATAAAGCTTACACTGTGTTACACCAGAATTAATTATTGTTATTTACTTGGACGACTATTGTTATTAAATTATGTACACTAATGGGCGCCCAGTGGTCGACATTCGACCATAATTCATTGATTTTTGAAAGTTTGATCTTTATTGGGGTTCTTGTGTCAATAGTCTATAATCTTATTAACTATGCCAAGTTTCACATTCATCCGTTCACGCATTTCTCACAAAAAGGGATACAAAATTTGGGTTTCACGTATTAATATATATGATGATATGTAATTAGTTTAGGGCCCGTCTTCCTTCTTTTTAAAATGGTTTTGTATTTTCGTGGCAACTACGTTTCTTAAGTCATTTAATTGGGGGATATCTTGTAATAGTTTATAGTCACCTGTCGCTTAACCTCCATAGAAAAGCGTAATGATATGTAGCGTATAGTACTCTACTATAAAACGTCATCTATTTGGTTAGTAAAAATATTGTTAAAGTCGGGTTTTGAGGAGATTAGTTCCAAAAACAATAGACACTTCAGTTTAATTTGCAGCAATATATTAGATATTATGTGACACATATAACCTACAAACCTTTAAACTCTTTTATCAAAGGCTGGTAACGCATCTATGATGCCCCTCGTGTCGCAGGTGAACATGGGCGGCGGTGATCATTTCCCATCAGGTGACCCACATATTAGTTTGCCTCCAATCGCATAAAAAAAATTAAATTAGTGTAATATTTTTTTTTATATCAAGAGGAGGCAAACGAACATGTGGGTCACCTGATGTTAAGTGATTACCACACCAGGGGAGTCGCAAGTGCGTTGCCAGCCTGTGTATGGGGGAGGGGGAGGGGAGGAGAGCCTCCGGCGCTGTTACTGACCGAACGAAACGCAACGATTACTGTTACATGGTAGTCCGGTGAAGCTGTTAAGACCTTGGTTGGTCAATAGCGTAGTCAGTTCGAAAAAAAAAAAAAAAGGATTCGACATAACAACAAACCGATTACTGTTACTTCACGTCGGTATTCTGTAAGAGGGTGGTACTACCCCGGGCAAGCCGACCAATTCATGCTGAAACTAGTAATAGCTACAGCGTGGCTCTACCACCTACAATTTAAGTCGAATCTGTGCATTCACTAAATAGAGTGTTATTTTTTATATATCTTATATGTTTTAGCGTTTGACCACAATTTCATCGGATATTAAATGACGATGTGGTCAGAGATGGAAAACGCGCTAATTCTAGAAGGGACTGATTCTCAATAACAACTGCCGGAATAAGCCAGTAGGTGTTTGGTGGCAAATTTTTAACTTGAGGGTGATAGTTAGCCAGGCGGACTTAGAAAAATCCCCTACCACCATGCGAATTTCCATTTTATCTCTAATACAATCTAATATTTTTTATTCGTAGAACTGCACAAATTCATTCATACTTCAATACACGAGTGAATGACTCATGAATTCCAAATATTAAATTAGTTTTAATCGCTTTCTTATTTTATGAGGTTTACAATGAAACACCGATTATTCTTCTCATATATATCATTATGTACTCAGTTGTTGGCAAGTTCAAGTATGAACAGTAGCTATTTGGCATCGTTTCATTGGCAAGCAACTGACAGGTGAGTTGTCACCCCCGGCGGACCACAAATCGGCCGCGTTGAGCGGTCATCACTCTTGCAAGTAGTAACTGCTTGCAACTGGCAGCTATGAATTTACATTTAACCATGATTCTTACTGAAATTCTTCGCATATCTTCTCGGTGTAATAATGTTCTAATTATTGGTCGCTCTTTAAAATAAATGTGTGACAATACTTTGTCTTTTTATACCTTATGTTTTTCTTTGGGTTTGGCTTATTCTAAGTTCGCTAGCTACCACCCTTGAATATCTGTCACCCAGCACCTGTTTATGTATTCGGGCCTCTGCACTCGAGAGCCAGCCCTTGGTTTAGCGTGTATATCATCTCAGACCACATCGTTATTTAATATCAAATGAGATTGTGGTCAAACCGTTGACATATAAAAATCCAAGAAGCACATTCTCGAATAAAAGTAGCGCTCAAAACCGTCCCGCAAAAAATCCCCAATATACAACATACGTGGTTATATTATAGTTATGCGATAAACTTATGATTTTGTAAATTCAACATTACCTGAATGATTTAAAGTTGTTTTTACAAGGACGCAAACGACACCAGCCTATTTGAAATGACTACATAATCACACTCATTTTTGTGTGCTGGCTGTGAGACGTTAAGTGCGGGTTCTATGTTAGTGGGTTATATCTTTGGTTTTTGTATATCAATGGTTCAAACCTACAAAGCAAATAAAAAAACCTAATTGATTGGCAAATAGATTCTTTTTTAATTTTACTTCTATTCCTTCGCCTTGACAAGAAAATTCTAGTTATGTCTTCACGATACTTTTTCACAACTCCGCACTGTTTAATTCTCAAAAACTAACGAACGAGTAAGCGTAGCGTCGGTTCTTTATGTTTGTTTTATTAAAAATCCGTCCATCTCTAATTTTATTAGAATCGAGTATCTATATCCCATATTATGTCAGTTCAGGAGTTTGTAATCTTCGTTATTCTCGCTATTTATCTTCTAACTCAATTAGTATCTTATAGTATATATGCAAAAATACATATTTTTGATTGCGTAATGTTTTCTGTGTAATATTTGGCAAAAGAAAATTTATCTCCCTTTTTCTCTGTATTTTTCTCTTGACTTGTTTGGGTCGTTTTGAGTGATAGTTGAGAACGAACTTTTAAAATGGACGGTTACTGGTTCAATTTTGATTCCTAGTATTTAATTTTATCGTTAATAGTTTTTACTCGGTTCAAAGCGGTAACATTTCGTTAGTGTTTAGTGGTTACTACAATCTATTGGTTACGTTTGCTTTATAACAAGTGTAGAAACTGTGGATCGTATGACCTATTAGTTTAGTTATAGTTTGGTATTTTTATGGTGAGTTACCGCAAAATAAACGCCTTCATTAATAAAATATCAAAATGGAGCATGAATTCCCGTATTATTATTGTAGCAGTCCAGTTACGCAATAATATGTAATACCCTTGGAAATGTATACATTAACCCATTGGAAGACAAAGTCCCGTACGGTATTAGATAAACATTACCCAGCATTTGATTTATCACGTCGGGAAGAAGAGTGAGACGTTCGGCTAAAATCGGCTGGGTTTGGTTTTGTGAAAAGCTCTCTCTATCGCATAACGCAATAACTGCGACCTTACAACTATCTCGGTCTTGCCGCGACAGTACTGTAATTTAATAACTCACAAGCAAAAGTAGATACGCTATTGTATCTAATCGTTTGTAGTTGTTTAATAAAATCAGGTTCAAAATTCTCATATATTACACGTCTTTATTAATAACATCTTTAATGTTTGACGTCAGCGAACGGTCGTTTTTATAATCGTAGCGACATTTTTAATAATAAAAATGTAATACACGGGAACGTTATATTTCATTTGTATTATTAGAAATTTCTTAAGCAAGATGAGGCTCGCTCTGAAAGAAAGAATTGTCTAATGCCTGTAGGAGAGAGCTCCTGGCTTGATGCGTAATTCCTAGTACGGGAATTGCCCTTTTAAGGAAAGAAAAGAATATAGAAACTAATTGAATTAATTTCATTTATTTCCATGACAATTATTTTTTATCACATGTCTTGCCTTATTTTTGATTATACAGATTTATAAAACTAGAAAATGTACACTTTTAGAATAAGTATACTTTATTTTGATTTATTGTTATGGTATCAATTACAACACAGAATCCGGTCGTAATAATTATATTTTTATACTGTAGTCTACAACCTTTTATCACTTTTATTAACTTTTAAAACGGATTGCAGTTCTAACTCAAGTCGGTCTATAATAGAAGCAACAGAAATAGATTTGGTGATGGTGCTACCGGAACTGGGTTTTATTTCAAATCACTCGGTTTGTATAACGAAGCCGTCTTACAGTTTTTCAGATATTCAGAAGGAAATAAATATAAACTTTGCTGTAATAATGCGTTTTTTTTTTATTAACAAGCTGAAACTCGTGACTTTTTTGTCGCTATATGTCAAACAATTTACACAGTCTTGACAAATTATTTACTAAAACCTTCCTCGTGAATCTCTATCTATTAATGAAAACGTTTGTAAATCCATTCGATTTTTGAGTTTATCGGGAACAGACAGACAGACGTACGCGGCGGAGGACTTTGTTGTATAATATGTAGATTATAGTGATTAAGAACCTGTCCAGATGAGACGATTTGCGTACGAGTCGACGCATGCGCTTCAAAATATATTGCGTCCAGGTACCGCGATTTACGCGCGTTTTACCCTAGAAAACGCCGCGTACACTGGGGGGATACGTCGTACGGATAGACGAGTAGTCCGGTGAAGCTGTTAAGACCTTGATAGGTCAATACCGTAGTCAGTTCAAAAAAAAAAACGACGGAAAAACGGATATTAACGACTATGTCGACTCGCCACTGACTCGCGCGTAATACTGGACGCAGTATAAATGGGGCCTGAATATCTCGAATAGCGCGAGTGGAGAATCTCGCTCATTGCACGCGTTTTACGCGTGAGTTAGGAAACGCGACGCATCATCTGGACGGGATATATGTAGCTCTAGTATCACGGGTACGTGCGAGTGCCTACGCGCGAGTCGACTCACGCGTAAAACTACTCATCTGGGACAGGCTCTTAGCTGTATCCGTGACTTGAAACTCATTTGTTATTATTACTTGTATTTACTATTTGTTGTAATAAATATCTGAATTTTCCCAAAGCAGATGTTGTATAAATAACCCTCGTAATCAACTATATACGTGTAACAACCTTCAGATTATCGTTCCAGAAGTAATTAGTGCGAGGGACGCGCCATGACATAAAAATGCATTTAGGTGTATCATATTTTATAGTCTGATCATATCATTGTCAATACCATCATTTTTATATGTAGACAAAACTACGAATTGACTATATTTAAATGATATTAAAGATTGTAAACAAAACGAAAAGTGAACAAAAGGGTTCAGTACATTTTGTGAATCAGTGAATACAGTGATTGTGCATTATTTATACTGTACATATACGCAAACACAAAGTGATGTCAAACAGTATTACAAACATGGACCACGACATAGACATGTTCACAAAAGAAGCAATAGGTCAGTGTTTATCGATACAAGATGAACAATAGCACATAACTATCTGTGATACATCGCATAGTAAACATAACCTAATCCACAATTACATAAACAAACAAAATTGCTTAATTTGTTGCATTGATTCTGTCAACTAACCTAATTACGCGGGAGCGGGACGCAAAATGACGCTCTATATCTAAATGCATGACAAAAAAGAGACGCAACTATGACGCAACAGCTACTTTTATTATAACTCATGCGACGTTACTTACTGCACATGGGTGGCGATTTACTCCTGGCATATTGTGTTTATTCAATTTCATTTTATTTATTATCAGACAATGTAAATATTACAAATTTATTCAAAATACCACACAACAATGAAAAATAAATATACTGTGCTATTGTTCATCTCTAAACAAATTATGATTGGATGTTGTAGCTGTTTACTACAGATTAACAATTTTGACTGAATTATTTTTAAACGTTACAATTGTTTTTAGTCGATACATTGGACTAAGTTCATATATTATATGAATAATTCATAAAGTAATAATAGTCAACGTTGTCAAACTGTATTATTGTTTAACAATAAGTAAAAATTGAATTTTAAAGACGCTGACCGTCGTCTGTACACAAAACTCAAAAATAACTCTTAATAAAAAAAACATACATTTCGATATTGATCAAGTCCATTAAAATTATCATTATTTTAAACCTATAGATATAATTTTATTCAGTGGACTGTATCGATATTGTAATTGTAAACTTTCTACTTTGCCTCATAACTCTATATATACGTAAGCTTTTTACTTTGCATCATAACTATATGCGTATACTATACATATCTTCTATCAGGAAGAGAAACAAACCCAGATGATAACTTATTTTTCAATCATCCCATAATTTAAGTTCAGTAAAACAATTGAGTTTTGAATAATCGATCCTCTATGACCGATTTTTTCATGAATAGATTCCACAGACCAAGATTCGAATCGACTTAAAATAAAATGTGGTCACCCTTGTTTTTGGAATACGCTATGCTTACTATCAGACATAGTGTGGTTATTTTACCGTGTTACTGTGACAAAACTGAATATCCTCCAAATCCTTCTCACTACTACGTACTTACACTATGGTTTATTCAGAATTTTCATTACACCTACTGAAGTTTTACCTTTACACTATCGTTAGCTATTTCAAGGCATGTTCATTATTATCTGACTATTAATGCTTATACCGATGTCTTTATTAACTCTGAATGGAGTTTCTTTCTCAAAAATCTATTTGTATGTAGTTTTGACTAACACTAAATTGAGCTCTGGTTTCGTTATAAATGTATGTAACGTTTAATTTTGTACTTACATGTGTTATATCTTGTGAAATTTCTCTACTTAATTTTACACAATAACCAAGATATTCCTAGACATATAACGAGAGTGATGAGGTTTGAAGGACCATTTAATCATGAACATTGTTTAAGTTTATTTATTATACGAATTAGTCGGCCCGGTTGGTAAATTTTAATGGTGATTGCAAAATTAATTTTAGAATTTGGCATTCCTAAGGTAGCTCACACAGTAACGCGTAATTCTGACCGGAATAGCGGACGATGACTATCGCCCGACACTCCTACTATACGTGATTGTACAAGTAATATTTCGTAATTGTGTGTAAAATCACATTTATCGTTTCTCTACAAATTACTAGACAAAAGAGAGACATTTTATCCATAGTAGCGGTACGCTATTTTGGCTGTTTTGAAGGAACATATTGCTTTGCAAATTGGTCCAATTTTAGAACTCATAAATTGATTTAGTAAACATGCAGTTGCATTCAATGAGTTATATACTATATGTCTATCTAACTACTACTATATTATCTAAGTTATGGTCCTGCGAACAAATCTTTGCACGTTATTACTAACAAAAAAACACCACTGTTTGACAGAATTTTTAACGGATTATAATTACGAGTGCTCATGCAGTGGTCTTACTTAGACTATAGAGAAAAAAAAATTTTATTTTTTTATTTATAACACTAAAGTTCGCCAGTAACTACAAAACAAAAAAAATATTTAAGAAAATTGGCTCACAAACGGAGGAGAAAGATGTTCTTAACCGTTTTCCCACTGCCTTTTTATATTAGTAGTTATACGAGTATACAAAACAACTCGGCATTTATAATTTTCATAACTCAAAAATGGATTTATAATAAAGTTATTGTATTTTGTAAACATCTTTTGCAATTAAATCTTTAGGGTATCTTTGCTAAACCAGAGCTCAATAGTTTCATATGTCCGTGGTAACTTCAACCCGTGAGTGTTGTCTGTGATGGTGATGTCTCATGCAGAGTACGGCGAGTGGTTGAGCCGGGTGCGGGTGCCGGCGCTGCTCGCGACCCGGAGACGGCTCAGTGAACGCAGAGCGAGGGCGCTAACATTGCGGATCACTATGGATGTAAGTATCTTATGTAGTTCTACAATTCTATTTCTGTTCAACACTGACGCATATAACTCGAAATATGTTCAAATTTATCTTATATATGTATGTGAAAAACGACGAATTTCAAGATTTGAGCCATGCCTAAATGTAGCTATTTTAATATAACTATATGGGTGTGAACTCACGTTATTACGGTTTTATCGTAAGTATTAGATAATATTTTGAACATTTGTGACTTTATTACTAGGTGTTATGGTTGTAATTAGGTTGAACTTAAAACTGTTTTAAAACTTTTTTCTCCCTTTCTTAGTAAACAAATAGCTACATATAAGTATATATTTACGTGATCAGATTTTAGCTTCAATTTTGTACGCCATTGCATACGCAAATTGCCCCTTTAGCTAGTTATTGTTGATCGAAGACTTTTGATGTAAAACTTCTTTAGGCGCGACTAGGAGGTAAATGGACGTCCATGCAACCGGAAGTCCGTTACGGCAATATGGCGGCACGTTTCTGTACCATCCGGTTATAAATAATTTTGATTTTGTCAATAAATAGTTTATAAAAAGGCCATTATTTTTTCTAAAAAAAATAATATTAAATTGAATGATAATAAAAGTCATACAATAGAATTAATTATGTATATATGAGCGAGCGACCGTGCTGCCATCTGGTTTCAATGTAACTAAGTAAAAAATTAAATCAAAGCTTCATTATCTGTAGTGCCATCTATCAGCTAATTCGGAACATAAATAACACAGGAAATATTTCTGTTCGCGATAAATTCAAAAACTACTGAACGGATTTTCATGCGGTTTTCACCAGTGGATAAAGTGATTCATGGGGGAAGTATTTAAACTATTGTTTTATGTATAGTGGTCGACGATAATAAATTTATACATTACTAATGTTACATCATCAATAAATGCCTTTTTAAATTCTCATATTATGGTGTATATATTTTTAACTTAATCGCCATTTCTTATAACGCCAAAGAAGTTTTAGTTCAATCGCGTGTGACGTTTACACGCACTCTTTTTTTCCTTTATTCATTACAGATAAAAAATCCTTCTCTCTATAATAGCTAATACAGAGGAGTATAAAATCGCTCCCGCGTATTTTTGTGAACGCGGTCTTAATGTGCAGGTCAATGTCTGACAGCACAGAATTTGTACATTTTCTTTAACAAACATTTTTGTTGGTTGGAGTTTAATTTTGGTGTTTTCTATATAAAGAATAAAAAGTATTAACTAAATACGAGATTAAGAAAATTTTACGCGATACTCAGTAATGTATTTATGACATTGGCTAAAGAGCGAAAAATACTACATTTTCAAGCTCGGACGCCAAGTTCACAGACGATTTATATAAATAGATTTTTAGTTGCCATAAATTTTATTAGATCGTTTCACGCGATAATGTTTTATAGACTTATAAACATGACTTTCTTCTTCTTTTACTTTCATGTGGCGTCGTTTCGGGGATTTATTAATTTACTAACATTCGGTTTTATCCAGATAAAACTACATTTGCATTTGCCATTGTGACTCATTTATTACGCCATACATTGCCAATTTATGCAAGGGATACGTAAATATAGTTAAACTAGCTTCTGCCAGCGACTTCGTCCGCATGGAATAGTCACTTTAGTCCAACGCTATAATACGTACGTTAGCCCCGATTTTGAAACATTCTTCATTGGTGCTTTGCTGCTATTGGTCTTAGCATGATGATATATAGCCTATAGCCTTTCTTGATAAATGAGCTATCTAACGCTGAAAAAGATTCCAGTTCGGACCAGTAGTTCCTGAGATTAACGCGTTCAAGCAAACAAACTCTTCAGCTATATAATATTAGTATAGATTGCAACACGCAGCAACTTTTTAATCGATTTAGAAAACAAGTTCACATTTGATTTATCATGATTCCTTTACTGGGGTAAATTGTATTTATATGGAATATCACTGTAACAAATACATTTTTAGCGTTTTATAATATTTATTATGTAGGAAAATTTACAGGTAATATTAATAAAATAACAAAACAGTAACATAGTTAAAGGATAGCTACAAGTTTTCACTTATATATAAATATAAATAAACACGAAAAAAGGCAGTTATAAATACAAATTAAAGAAATATAATGATTAAGAAACACAAAGTAAAAATTCTTAGAGAAGTCTTTAGTCAAACATTGTCCACGGCACGATAAAAAGTACTGGGTTCAGAATAAAAACTCATCAAGAAATTCATAAAGCGATATGCTCGAGAGTAACTAGTCTTGGTTTCATTAGTTCAATCTATCAAACGTTATTGTAATTTGAATGACGGCTCGAGCTAAGTACGTTTTTTTGTTTAGTCGGTTGAACGCGCTTATTTCAAGGTCCATTTGAACTTGACAGCATCTGAACAGCCTCTGCCCGCGACTTCATTCGCGTAGAATAGTTACTTTGGACTAACGCTAACAGGCAGCGGAACTTCTCAAGAGGAAAAAAACCCGATTTTGAAATATTCTTCATTGGTGCTCCGCTCCTATTGGTATTAGCGTGGTGATATAAAGCCTATAACTTTCCTGGATTGAAAATTGCCGTTCTGCAGTACTGGTCATGTCAAATCAAAAAAAAATTTGTTTGGCTAAGAATTCTAATTTCAAATTAATTTTATTTTACATAAACATGGAATTCTTTTTCCAATAGTAGTCATTTGTTTATTGATTAGTGTCAAATTTTCATTGCATTTCAATCTTTTTTGTCATCATGGATACGTTAAAAATTCGAGTAATTATGGAATATGAGTACCGTCGTGGCAGCAACGCGGCACAAGCGGCACGCAATATCAACCACGTTTACGGAGCTAATACTACAAACCAACGCACCACCTATTATTGGTTTGCTCGCTTCCATTCTGGGAATTTTGACCTGAAAAATGAACCTCGCGATCGTCCGGAGACTTTGGTCGACGATGACGAATTAAAGGCGATTGTGGAAGCGGATTATATACAATCTACGGCTAAATTAGCAGCAGCTTTCGACGTTAGCGTCAAAACAATATTGGTCCCTTTGCGTCAAATTGACAAGGTAAAAAAGCTTGACAAATTGGTGCCCCACGAACTCAATGGTCGCCAGCGCGTAGTACACGTCGAGACGTGCCTTGCACTGCTCAACAGACACACAAATGAAGGAATTTTGAACTGCATTGTTACCTGCGATGAAAAATGGATTCTGTTTAATAACCGCAAGTGCTCAGCAAGTTGGTTGGATCCTGGTTCAGCACCTTAACAATGCCCTAAACGAAAACTTACCTTTATAAAAGTGATAATCACTGTTTGGTGGTCTAGCGCCGGTGTGATTCATCACAGCTTCTAAGATCGGGACTAGACGACGGCCAGTCTTCAGCTCTGACGAAGTCCGAAACGGTCGTTTCCAACTAAGACTGTAGACCGAGCTTCATGGCTCGGCGCCGAGTCTTGCTGGAAGGACCATTCTTGGTTATTGAACATTGTGTTGTTAAGGAACTTCAGGACCTTCTCAAGAATGGTATCTTGATACACTTGTGCCGATGTTTTGATACATTTCTCACAAAAGTATGACTCAGTCACTCCTTCATAGGTAATACTCCACCAAACCAACACTGTAGTCGGATATTACCCACGTTGCACTCTGTCGACTAATTGGGAAGCTTCCATAGAGCTTTGAGCATAAATACGGTCATTTTGTTCAAAACCCACATTAGGTCCGAAGCTGAAGTTACCGATAATTTAAATGTGGCTATAGGTTTGCACCAGGGTTCAGGGTTCAGGATGCGTTAACATCAGACATACAGGAGGAGACACCCTGGTATATGCTGTTTGCTGATGATATTGTTCTTGTCGACGAAGATGCTACTATGGTCCAGTATAGGCTGGTAAAATGGCACGAAAAACTGGAGAATATTAGTTGGATAATCAGTAGACTAAAAACTGAACGTTTGTTTTGCGACTTCGGTGGTTCATCCATTTTTATCCTATAGCTTTAAATGGTACCCGGCGGAAGGTGACCGCCGGACTCCTACCTATAGAGGGATAGACCGGGTACACACCGGCTGGCCCCCTCGTCCGCCGGACCCGTGCAACGGTGTTGTTGTGAGTTGGGCGAAGCGCCTTCTCCTCCTGCCTGTCCTCCTTTGGCGGAGACGGCCACTTTGAGGGTCTGCCTCGCGGGCCCTCTCCGCCTCCTCCTTCTGCGAGATGACCTCCTCGCAGAAGGAGGCCATCGCTCGCCAAGACTGTTCGCTGCCGAGCATAGCCGAAACGCGTCTGTCTGTCTGTCTGTTCGCGATAA
>MU158758.1:277952-301770 GCA_015888305.1 Antheraea pernyi
CGTGCACGCATACACGTTTACACATGCAAGTGGAAGGGTTTTATTTTTTTCCCTTATCAAACTGAAATAGTTTAGAATATTATCCGATACGAAATATATATAAGAGTTGTTGAGGTATGTATGCTTGGTACACATATATGTTTCAACAACTCATATATGTATGAATAGTTAGCTTAGCTTCGGTGGCGAGAGCTCCTGCCTCCAGCTCCCAAAACCGAAGCTAAGCTAACTATTCATACATATATGAGTTGTTGAAACATATATGTGTACCAAGCATACATACCTCAACAACTCTTATATATATTTCGTATCGGATAATATTCTAAACTATTTCAGTTTGATAAGGGAAAAAAATAAAACCCTTCCACTTGCATGTGTAAACGTGTATGCGTGCACGTGTGTGGAGGTGATATGCGTAATGTTGTCGCAGTGATGTAAGATTTTGTGTCACTGTATCGCACGAGCAACGTATTCAAGGGCTCCACGCCAAGGGAACGGACCTAGGCTTGAGCCGTTGCCGAGGGGGCCTAGTCTGATGATCGCATGGGTGATTACTTCGATTAATACAAATAAAAAATACATGAAAAAAAATCGTTTAAATTTTTTCATACAAAACGGCAATTTCATAGATAAAAACCTAATATAACACTGAAAGAATTTTACAAATCGAACCAGTTAGTATTTCCTGAGATTACCTTCTACGACGTCACAAACTCACAAACTTTATCTATTTATAATATTAGTATAGAGAATAACATTAAATGCATAATAACGCGATAAATACCATCGTATTTATATATCTTCGTATATATCGTACTCGTTGCCAAAAGCTAGGTTTATTTTTAGTACGTAATTTTGACGTAGTTTTAATGTTTAGTAACAGTGACATCTACCAAATTAATACGAAACTAGTGCTTCGGTCATGAATCAGAACTCCAAATGCTGGTAGGTTAGAACAGTGTACAAGAGATGGCGCTTTAGCGCAATATTAAATTCAGTTCGACAATGAATAATTTTGTTAAACGTCCATTATGGGAACACTAGATGGCGATATGCGTTTTGTACGAACTCAATACGAGCAAATATTAACTTCTTCAAGATACGTCTTGTGTTATAATAAATCGTATTTTATTGATAATACAGCACTTTTGCGCCCTTGACTCGTTATTTCGTCAGAGTTCCTTCGTGCTCGCCTTATAATCTGAATATAAATATTCATATAAATAGGGTTTGGGAAAACAGTCAAGAAAACCTTACTATTTTCTCTTTTTCAACCATTTTTTTTTTCTTTTTGCAGTTATTAACGACCTTTGGTGTTTTAATACAAATTAAAAAAAAATTTTTTGTTACCTGGAATCTTGGTCGAATTTCGACCACCTAGATGATCACTCGTTTATATATAAACTAGCTGATTCCTGCGGCTTCGTCTGCGTCATTTATTATCTCAGTTGTTTTGTTATATCTCAAAGGGGCAGCGATTTAGAAGAAAGCTCTTAAGTTGCTTGACTTTTTCGGATATTTCCAACATTTATCGATATCCAATTTATAAACAATCTTGACAAATTATATACCTAAACCTTCCTAATGTATCACTATATCTTCTGTTAAAAACCGCATGAAAATCCGTTCAGTATTTTTTGAGTATATCGCCAGGAGACAGACAGACGCGGCGGAAGTTTCTCTGTTTCTCAGCCGATTTTATTTATTCTCCTTTTGTTTAGTAAATTTAGTGTTATCAAAAAAAAAATAGAAATAAAAGTTAGTTTTCTCCTTGAAATTGATACAATATTGAATTTCGACCACTAAACTGTCATTTCTATACATACATAGAGACTTTGAAGTCCCTGAACTGAAGGATTATGAACACAAATTTTAGCATCCACCACCTAATCATGTATTTTGTTAGTTAACGTCGTGTTTACTCCGTAATTGCTTTTGTATTTTTTAAACCAGATTTCCTGTTACACCCTCGTGTTCTATTTCTATAAATCTATTTTAGTGCCGCAATAATACAATTGTTTTGACGTGCCGTGCTTGACAGACAAAATTACATAATGAATGTACTGGTTTGTGACTTTTTTTTGCAAAATTCTAAATTGTTTTCTTTTTAATCATAGCTAACGTGTCTAGGTTTTTTTATAGGACATAATTCTAACAACATTAACGGAAGCCTAAGTTAAAGTTAAATATAATGAAATTAACCTGCCAAAGGTTATATTTTGTTATACGATATAGCTGTAAATAAACATGAAATTAACTAGATACTAAGTTAAAACTTATAGCTAATTATAACAACGAATTTGGAAAAGCTCAGCTTTAATGTTCTTTTCTTTATATAAATAAAAAGAAAGTCCGCCGTTGTACCCACATCAATAAAAAACTACAATACATTTCGATAAATTCTTTTTAGATTTACTTCTCATGTATCTACTTAGTTCTTATTAAATAAAATAATGATCATTATCGCTTTATTTATTATAATGTTATAATTAAGTTCGCCATTGCGTATTTAACGCATAATGTGTAAATAAATAAATATAGGCCAAGCGCATATATAAATAAATATATAAAAAAAACATTGTGTGGTTTTAGAAAACCACGATGAAAGTGAAAAAAATTTTCAGATCGTAGGCATTTAACTGAACATTTTCGGAAAATTATTCGACTCAGAATATCAAAATCGCGTTTTTAATCTTAATTTAATAATTGTAAAATGGGAAACTAATTAGAGTACGGAATTATTATGTATGTATACGTATTATGTTATTATGTATAAATACAATCATTCATATTATACACATATTGGCCTTGGCTGCTCTGCCAAGCGCGTTTCACTTTACCCTTACTTGGCGACCGGGTGTAATGCGACATGCGATAGATGGCCGAAAAAAATTAAGCCAATAGAAAAAAGTTTCACTTTGAAAATTAATAATGAAGAAAAACCTTCGTAAATCTTATTACGGTTTGAATCTCGACCACTGGATGACCACTAGTGATAAAGAATCGTCAATCAAAAGCATTCTCAAAGTAAAACTATGGCCCAAAGGAAAAAACTTGCGAATCGCCTGAGCAAACTTTTCCAGTGAACTCGCATACGTCATTATTTCGACAATCTTATTATTAGCTAACTGGTTCAGGGCTGTTTGGTTAACTCGTAGATTTTAATAATAAACAGTTCCGAGGAGAACCGTTCTAATATTGGTTTGAACCCTGATGTATAAAGAGATCGAATTCAACCGAGAAAATGTGGCGTGAAGTGCGAGACACAGCTGTATAAAATTGGTTATTAAATTGTATATTTCTTGTAATATTTTTCAAAATTTATCCGTTAAATTGCCAACAACGAGTTTTGAAAATCTGTCGCCCATAAATTATGTGATCCCGCTGTTGCTCTTTTAGCCTCCTTGTTAACCTGTTAAAGTTAATTATCACTAAGTCAATTACAACTAATTGTCAAGTCATTTACGACATATTAATGATAGCTACTAAAAGATTTCCCGCCGAAGTCTATTCATTAGCCTCTCGGGTTTCGAATTAAGTTTTAAATCTCAAAACGGCGGATGTTATGTTTTAATTACCTATTTAATTTTGCGCCATTGGCAGTGACATTGTGCATCCATCACCGCGATTTTGTCTATGATCGCAATAATACATTTATTTTTATTTTTCTATATCATAGGAGGCAAACGAACAGGTGGGTTCCCTGGTGTTAAGTGATGGCATGGGAGGAGTTGCATCAAACGCTGGAGGGGGATCCTTGGGGGCGACCGTAGCGGATCGTACGGAAGAAGTTGCGATCCTGGGCGCCCTCGGCTACGGAGACCCTTCAGCCTGAGGCGGTGGCGAGGGTCGTGGGTGAACTATTCCCCGATCCTCCGCTGCTACCAGCTCCTCCCATAGTTCCTCCCATAGTAAAAACATAGTTCTCTGGACTCGATCTCGGTTATTAACGTATTTTATTATTAACACTAATTTAATTAGTTATTGTACCGTACTTTTGTTTTATTCGATATACCTATATTTGTTTAGTGACAATTATTTTACTACTTATTATTAAGACATAATGTACAGTTTGCGTCAAAAACGCTCTGCATCTATGGATGTGAACGCTCTGCATCTACGGATGCCCAGAGAGATATTAATACGTATTATATTCAACAACATTAGGATAATTAATTGCCAATATTAGATTCCTATAAGAATATTTTAACTTTGCTTAACAGTAAACTGCTGAATATTTTATGCGTCACTCCGAACTTGCGGCTATAATCAGAACGGTCAAAGAGATTGACGAGGGCTATAATATGTTAGTTGTTATTAAATATAATTGTAAAATGTATAAAAACTCTGTTGTAATAATAAATAAATTTAGGGTAAAAAAAGTTGCGCTTTCGCCTAAAAAAAATATTTATTTATATGATACGGTACAAAGGCGATTTTGCAATTCAGCAAAAATTTAACTTTGTAAATTAAAAATAGAAGTTCATATATAGAATGTCCTTGTGTCTTGTTGGTGTGTAGACTCGTAGTTTTAATAAACGTAATTTACAAGTACTTTGAGCTTGTAGATTTGTGACATTTGATAAACAGGGCACGGGTGTCCGGTTCCGTTGCCATTTAACCGTCGTTTTAGTGTCAACTAGTGGGCCCGGCGGACGCTTTCCCACCTTGATAATTTAAAAAAATCCTAGAAACAGACCGCAGCGCCACCTACTGGGTTCAATTGTGAATTTGCCATTTTTTTAATCCACTGAAGTACACACAAACATGGCTTGTATTTTTCCGACATTTCCAACAATTATCGTTATATTTCAATCACAATTTACACAAAACGAGGAGAAATTATAGTTCAGTTCAGTTCAGTAGTTTTTGAGTTTATCCCGAACAGATAGAAGACTTTTTTTATAATATGTAGTGATTTAACTAACTATATAAAAGGTTAAAATGTAATGCTATAATAATAAAAACAAAAAAAAATTGGCAAACATCGCCTTGAAGCAGCCCGGAGTGTGTGCCAAACGCTTAGCAATCAATCACAAGGCGTGTGGCGCGACCTCTCGTTGTGATGTTGCGTAAACTCATACTTCAATATTAATATTAACCGAGACACTAACAAGCTTTTTTGTTAGAATATTCTAGAGAATAATATACTTACAAACTTGTAGTAATTTTTCAGACAACGATAGACCTCTACATGTATATCTATCTATACAATAAAATACCCCAGTTTTTGAGTGAAAATGAAGTGCATTACCAACTTTCCTCTCGTACTTAATTCGCATCGACATTTACATTACAATATTTTTGAAGTGAAACTTCTTTAGGCGCATGAGGATAAAATATTTACAGATGTTACGTCACGCAGGTATGCAACGGAAGTGACGTCATTTGCAGTAAACGCAGATTTTTCATCTATTTTTCAAGTCTCGGAAATCTAAAGTTTTAGATTTGTATAAATATAAACAAGACTTATAAATTAGTTCGCCAAAGAAGTTTCACTTCTGACATGTGTACTTTGTACGCACGCACTTTATTTTGACAGACTGAATCAATTTTATTGGAACAAACACTAAATGTTACCCGAGGATATGTTTTACTGCTTTTTTATAAATTTAGTATTTTATCAGTGATGCGTGCACAAACAAACAGACAGACATTTCTAAAAAATATTGAGATATATTCTATTACTTATTATGTAGACAAAAATCTGAAAAGCACAGATACGTTTAATTTATATTCTGATTATATGTAGTATATAACAGCCGCTCACGACTTCGTCTGCGCTTTTATCTTTATAAACTACGATAGCTTATTAAGATGGAAACATATAAATAAGTTTATCTAAGTACGTTAAGTACCAGAAACAATAATTTAATACTATAAAATGTACATTATAAATATACATACAATTATATATATATATGCTGTCCAGGATCTTTAAGAACTATATATAAAAAACCATTCCGCCATACATTATCTTCGTAAACTTTTATACAATGGCACGCCGAGATAGCTTTCAGATAGCAGGGTTTTCTCAAACTTACTCGATACTCATAGTTATATTTTGATAAATTTAATCTATTCCTTATGTCTTATGTCTTGTATGTATGTAGCATGTATCCTTGACAACACGTGTGCAAAAATTCATAATAATGTGTTCAGTAGTCAACGTATGAAAGCGTAATAAATTTGCATTTATAATATTAATAAGGATATGATACAATTGCAATGTTAAAAATTCAACCTCCTTTTTCTAAAATTAAAACATCATTCCATACAATAATTTACGAATAATGCAGACCATTAAAGATAATATAACGTCTTAAATCAACGTCCGAATCGTAAATGTTGTCCAATTTAAATCGCACGCATAAATACATGGACAAATTGTGGAAAACGCGGCCGCCGACCGTTCGCTCCAGTTGCAACACATTTTATTCCGTCATTTGTCGTGTTAAGACAGATTAAATACGTTATAACCATTGATTAATTATTATATAAATGAGGTGTCAAATAATTGTATAAGAGACATAAAAAAAATGACATTAGAAGAAATGACGTTGGAAGAGACGACAAAAGCTTAGTTATTTATACTTAAACGTTGTGACTGTCGTATTTTCAGTTGTTATAATAATCCCCACAAATCACGAAAATGTCAGAATTTAGCGTCATGGACGGACATACTCATATTTCATTTCTCATACTTGCAATTAAAGTTGATTATTATTAGAACAACTAGTTACGTAATGCGCTATTTCTACGCAACGGACAACAAATTATTCTGCTGTTAAGTATCCGTTGTTTGTTATAATTACCGAAAATGTTAGTTATTTAATTGTGTATTGTATAGATATAGAGTATGTTCTTCTTAAAATATTCTACTTAGAATAAGTAACTCTTTTAATCACGTAAGGTTTGGTAACAATGATCAGGTCATTAATAATTGACAACAATGACAGCGATCGGCCAATGGTATCACAAAATGCAAACAAGCAAGCATTTTGCAACAAGTTTTAAAAGAGAGAATATTTCACGTGGTTCACACTAAAAGTCACGATGGAATATCAAATATTCATCTCATTGTAATACGAAATTGCAAATCAGTCAACAGCAGAATAACTAATAACAGTTTATTGCTACAATTGTTGTCAGATGACCCAACAGCATTATTGATAGATAGTAGATATTTGTTATCTGTACTTATAATGCGTTTGCTTTACCGGGTTTAGATATAAAGCAATGTTCAAGGAGTTTTTGGCGGTATCTTGGAATTTCATGTAATGGATTTTATATTTTGTTCATAATCTAGTGTTATTTGGCTCTACGTAATACAGTTTGGCTATTGTGCACAAGTGAAGTCGATGGGAAATAATACCACAGAATATGCATTCTGACTCGCCACAAAAACTCCCTGAAAATTTCTAACAAGACGGCCACCATCTTTTTAGTTCATTGAAATGATCACTAGAAACGTGTTATATCATTAACTACTCGACAATGGGAGTAATAATCTATTAGAAAATTGGTTGGCAAAAAATAAAAAAGCAAGGCCAATAATTTATTATTTCAATAAACTAAGCATTGTAGGATTCGAACCTATGTTATTTATGTACTGTTCGAGCAATTTTCCACTAAGCACGCATTGCTTCAGAAACACGTAAAGCGATAACCTCTTTAATAGGTACAAGAATTTATATTATTTACTCTGAATACGTTGAAAAGTTTTGAGTACTGTACCGTTGAGTATGTTTCATTAAATGAAAACAAGTCGTAATTCTTTTGTCTTTTTACACTTAAGATTCTTTTGTTATTTTTGGGTAATACTTGTAATTAATTTGGAAGATTTATTAGTATACTAGCTGTAACCGCAGCTTCGCACGCGTTTTTTAAAATCGTATTACAGTATTGTGAGACTATGTACAATTACAGAAACGCTCTAAGACAATTGTAAGTACGACGCGCACAGTACACACACAAGTGTACAGTAGATATATAAACACCAAAAGCGTGCCAAATGAGGTTTGTCATCAGCAACACATTTGGAACCTTAACCCACCATATAACTACTTCAGTGCTCACTTACACTGTATAAGGAACTAACGAAACAATAACTTAAAATATTATTATTAAGATTTACATTTACATTATATTTAATATACATTGCCATTATTAAAATTAAGATTTTGTGACTATACAAAAAATAAACACTTGTCTGTTCCGTAAGAAATTGTATTATGGAACACTTTACGTAATACGTTTATAATCTAAGATCTTTTTAGGAAGACCTCTATATCATTAATGTTATTAATAATTATAATGTCGAATTGTAAACAATAAGCTGATAATTATTTATCTAATTAAAAATAAAGAATGAGTTGAAATCTTGCTAAATTTCATGCAGACAAAGTCGCGGGTAACAGCTAGTCTAAAATAGAATAACCTCTATTACATTTTATTAGGTTCGCTATCTACCAGTGAAAATCCCGTGAAAATCGGTCTAACCGAATTGGAGAAAGCACTGTGGGCGAAGCCACGGTTAACAGCTAGTATAAACTAAAATTGCCTAAATTACTTTTTGTAAATTCAGCTATCTGCCAGTGAAAGTTATCTGAAGATCGATCGAACCGTTTTGAAGATAGTACTGCGGGCGAAGCCACGGATAACAGCTAGTATAAACTAAAATTGCTTAAATTACTTTTTATAAGATCAGCTATCTGTCAGTGAAAGTTTCGTGAAGATCTGTTGAACTGTTTTGAAGATAGTAATGCGGGCGAAGCCATGGTTAACAGATAGTCTAAATTAAAATAAACTAAATTACTTAAAATGATGTGCGCTATCTGCTGGTGAAAGTTTGGTGAAAATCGGTCCAATCGTTTTGGAGATAGCATTGCAGACGAAGCCGCGATTAATACCTAGTTTAATTTAGAGTAGCCTAAGAAACCCGCTGTAATTTCAGCTATGTATCAGTAAAACTCCTATCAAAATCGGTCCCCGGAACAAAAAGACAAAAATTTTAAAAATTGCATTTTTGTTATCAGAAGCGTGTATACTTTCATACCCAATCAGTCATTTTATTTTATTTTGATATTACATACAGACACTTCATTTTTATATATGTATAGATGGATATAGATTTCACTGTTAAAGAAAGATAGAGAGAGCCTACAGCATCTCCAACGTGTCTATAAACTTATTCCAATACGCAGATTGAAATTATAATTTATAATTGGATGTCTTGTCATTATTTTTTTCTTTCTTATTCCATTATCATTCTCATTTGCCAATTATAATAATTTTCCAAAAAATTTCAGTTAAATGCCTACGATTCGAGAAAGTCACGCAATTATTATTTAAGATTTACTTCGTTTTAAATTTAAACAGTTCAATAAAGCTGATTGTTTAACTCTTCGCTCGACAGGCACTCTGAATTTATACGTCACATTCGCAAAGGGTCGTGAAGTAGGTACCACAAGTCAAGATTTACGAGCACGTAATTAGTTTGGACGCATCCCAATTCAAAGACCACTTCCCGTATAGAGATGCAGTTTAATTTAATCTCTGTTTGTTTGTCTCGTGGCATTTAGCATATAGCTTTATACGTTCATAATATAGAGCAGGGGATCATAAAACCCGTTCAGTAGTAAAGTCACCCGGTTTCAGCGAATCATATTTAGTCACTGAGTAGCTGATTTTTTTTTATACTAAAAAGTTTTTAGTGTTGGACCGTAATCTTACCTGATGTTAAATGACGATATGGTCTGAGATGGTAATCACGCTAAGCCTAGAGTGGTACTGTCTCTCAAATGCAGCTGTCGGAACACACCAACAGGTGCTTAATGACACATTTTCAACTTGTGGATGCTAGCAAACCAGATAGGCTTAAAAAATCCCCACCATTATGCTATTAAATAGGTGGTAGAGCCACACTGAAACTGTTACTGGTTTCAGCATGAATGGGTTGGCACTTCCGGGGTAGTACCACCCTCTCATAGAAAACCGACGTGAAGTAACAGTGCTTGTATTGTTGCATTTCGCTCGGTCAGTGAGAGCGCCGGAGGCCCACCTCCCCTCCCCTCTCCTCTCTCCTCTCTCTCCCCTAACCATACCCCCCAAAGGGTGGCAGCGTACTAGCAACTCCTCTGGTGTTGTTAGCGTCCATGGACGGTGGTGATCACTTAACATCAGGTGACCCACCTGTTCGTTTGCCACCTATGACATAAAAAAAAATATCTTATTCATGTCATGAACAAGAAAATGTTAATAATTGAAATGTTTGTTATACAAAAATTTCACTTCTATAATATGTCTTTACGACACATCCTGTTTTTGACGTGAAACATCTATAGCGGCGAGTCAGACTGACTATTGGCCTGGCAACGCGTCGCTACGACAAGCGTCGCCACGCTATATAATTTTGAATATAAACTTCATAATAATTTATTTTTGATTGTGCTATATGTATTTCCTGCCCTAAACTATGCTTCTATGTATATTACTTGTACAAAATTATTTCGATCTTCCACTTCGGCCAGGTTTCCGGAGATGGCTCACATTTTTTAAAATTTAAAGCATGTCTTAAACACTGTCTTCTTCTTTATTTTAGCAACCAATGTTCTACTTGATTATTACTGCCATTATCGAGTAGGTAACGATATTACTAGTTTCTTACGATCAATTGAATGAACCAACAAGATGGTGGTCGTTTTGTTAGAACTTTCCCGGGAGTTTTTGTGGCAAGTCAGAATTTATGCTCTATGGTATTTTTATATATTCCATCTACTTCACTTGTGCGCAATAACCAAGCTATATTACGTAAAATACCACCAATATTACAAAATATAGAGCCGAATAACACAATATTATGAATAAAATATATACATGAGATTCCAATATCCCGGCTAAAACTGCATCATTCACTCTTTACCAATAAAAAATAGACCATAGATAATTTTTATTTATAATAGGCACAGGTCACACTTTCATACATCCTATATGTATGTAGATGTCATCTATAAAAATACGAACGTAGACGCTGTCGGCGGCTAGTAAAATGTATAAACATTTTATTATTGTACCATCCTTTATTGCCTGAACTGAAATGAAATTGATGTAGGTAAGTAAGTAGGTAGTGATCAACAAATGCAAGCAATGTACACAAGGAAAAACACACGTATTCGTCCGTGACGCCGTACGTTACCAAGCTTTCTTATTTAGAGTGAAGCAGCATTGTTCCACGTGGTATTCCCAGAGATTAATACACGTAATTACGAATGTACTGTAAAATGTGATGAGAGATAAATTTCCCTTTATTTGTAGATTACCTTGAGAGTGTTGTTACATTGTTGTGATACTTAAACTGTGGTATTATTTAAATATATAACTGCATAAACAAAACCAGTTGTTTGGCCCGACTAATCTTCGAAATTACTGTTAAGGGGGCTGAGCAGTAGTGATAAAAAAAAATTGAGCGGTAACTTAACGGGGTAAAAACATAACTACAATTTAAAAAAAATAGCGTATAATGAAACCAGATCAAATACGTAATCCCCATAAAACATTTGGATTGTTTATATTTATCCTATAAAAACATTTAATCAGTTATTTTTTCTTTTTTTCAAGTTATTTCTTTTTCCAATTGTTACCTGTACCAAAAATGGTGCTAAATAAAATCGTATTTGTAATTATTGCATACGTAAATAGCGACAAAATTAAGTTAAGACAAAAAAAGCGATTGTGCATAGGACCACCACACGATACAAGTGAAAACTGAGTTGTACGCTGTATTCCTTGTCAGACAAGAAACATAGTTGATGACGAATGTAAACCCGAATCAGCGTTGCCGACCTGAGCGTGTTGGTACGCTTTCGTTCACTGTTCCAAAAGAACGCATAATGCCTCTAAAGAAATCTCAAGGTGGTTCCTAAGTCACAAGTCTTGAAACTTATGGTCGTTCCATGATTTAGACTCAGTAACACCATTAACAGTTTTTTAGTTAGGTTTTACAAAAAAGTCCCAAAGCATATTACCCATTTGCCGGACTGTAAGTTTAACGGCCATGTCAAGCGGCTTTTGGAGTCAAAAGGCTATACTGAGTGGTTCAATCAATATGTGAACGATGATGATGTCTGGGATTGTGACGTATAATGTATGCTAAATATATATATGTTGTTGTCTCGCCGGTGCTTCTCGATGACTGGGTTGTTTTCCGAACCGGTGGTAGTTTTGACGTCCATAGGTGCCTTCTTAGGACCTAAATTGAATAAAGTATGTGTTTTAATTTGAATTCAGCATGTAACATAGTAGTAAATACCTATAGGATTTTTATATAGGGGCCATTGGCCCTAACTCCGTCACTGCTTTTTAAATATCATATGAATCAAGCGACCGGGATGACACAGATACAATAAACAAAAGGAATTAAAAACTCATCACTCTTTGTTATCTTTAATTCTTTTGATCTAAAACTCTTTGTGTTTATTTTTATAATTTCAATTATTTTAATAGTTTTAAATAATGTATGCAATAAATCAGAAACATATCGCACGGACAGTTTTGCGAACAATACTCTAATCTACAAATAATCTCGCGTATACTGGTGCCTGTGTGGGAGATTTATTTTCTCGGAATCCTCTAAATAGTCACACTAGATCTATGTGTGCGTCTGGAGCTGTCCACGTAACTGGGTCTTCGCTTTGAATCTCATCCAATTTGATAAATTCGAAATATTTTACGTCGGTTCAATTTATTGTTACAACAACAAACGGCCCGCTCGCTTTAATCAACCTTCTTATCTCTCTTCTGATATTCTTTTTTCAATGCCAACCAGTTCAACGCCCCTGTGCAATAGAGCGGCCATATTTAAAAAAATATATCTGACAGCTGTCAAAATTTCCGCCAACGCGCCGGGTCGCGTTTTCCGTAAACAAATCGCGCGAATTGGAGCGAAGCGGTGCTTGGGTGCGATGAGTCCGTACACTTTCGAGTCATAACTTTTTTAGTGGTCGTGAAAATCACCGCGACGATTTCCCCGTAAAAGCGAGGGAGATAATCATAAACAACTTCAGGGAAAAAAACATTATTGACACGATTCGTAACGATGCAAGGAAAATGTTTAATATATTATACTTTTTGGAATGTTGTTCGGTTTTTATAGTTCATGGTTATGGCTTATTTATCCTCTGGATTGTCAAAAACCACAAAGGTCTCTCCATATATACAAATGTAGACCTCAAGAGGTATGGGTCAGTAGACTGTTGGGAGCATAAACTTAAAAAAAACTTTTTTACTACAAAATTTTGAAAAATAACATTATTTACTGTAAAGCTATAATTTTTGTATACGTTTTTTACTAAGCCATGAAATGTACAAATTGTTGTGAAATTGAATAAACAAAGTACAAAAACATGATCAGCAGCTTTGAAATCTGGGTCTTAAAAAATCAGCCGAGGGGTTAAGCAAACATACTGCTGTAAGCTTATAAATAAATGATTGCTGATTTTTTTGTATTCTATCTACACAAAGTATAATGTAATATAAAAATAATGGTTATCTGCGAGAGAAGTACGAAAATCTCATTCAAATCTCATTCAAGCTGCAGTTGCTTTTGACCTTGCCATAGCTAACACTTTTTTCCAAAAAAGAGACCAGCACTTAATCTCATACAATAGTGGTAATCACACTACCCAAATTGATTATTTTCTCTTACGAAGAAATAACATTAAAATAGTGCAAGATTGCAAGGTTCTGCCTGGAGAGATATTAGCTACTCAACATCGTCTATTAGTGTTAGATTTAAAAATAAAATTAAAATTTGCTGGAAATCAGGCGAATGCTCCACCCAAAATTAAATGGTATCTAATAGAGAAAGATGAGTATGTGAAAGAATTTAGAACAAAAGTTGTTAATAAAATGATAGAAATGGAAAATATGGAAGCAAAAACTGTTAATGAATGTTGGAATGAAATGGCAACATGTGTAAGGAACGTAGCAAAGGATGTTTTTGGTGTAACGAAAGGAAGAGGAAAGATAGATAAGGATACTTGGTGGTGGAACGAAGACGTACAAAAGGCTTTGAAAGAAAAAAAAACTGCTTTCAATGAATGGAAATGTATTGAAGACCAAGATAGTACGATTAAAGAAAATAATAGAATAATGTATGTAGAATGTAGAAGAAATGCAAAAAGGGCAGTTGCTATTGCTAGAGCTAAAGTACAAGATGATTTGTACCAATCACTAGAGAGCTCACAAACACAAAAATATTTGTATCGATTAGCAAAAGTAAGAGAAAATAATACAAGAGATATTACACACGTTAAATGTATAAAAGACGATGGAGGAAAAGTTTTGATGAATGATGAGGACATAAAGAGTCGTTGGAAGAAATATTTTGAAAGACTGATGAATGAAGAAAATGACAGGACCGGAGAGTTAGAGACCGTACCGTCAAATTTAGGCGTTGTACAAGAAATAAGTGAGGATGAAGTAAGAAAAGCTGTGAATGGTATGAAAAACGGAAAAGCCGTTGGGCCAGATGGCATACCGGTTGAAGTATGGAAGTTTTTAAAAGTAGATGGGTGGATGTGGCTGACTTTATTTTTTAATAAGATATTGCTAGAGGAAGCGATCCCAAATGAATGGCGCGATAGCGTAATAGTGCCTATCTTTAAGAATAAGGGTGATGTGCAGGACTGTAACAATTATCGAGGAATAAAGCTGATGTCACACAGTATGAAGATTTGGGAAAGAGTGATAGCGAGACGAATAAGAGATGAGACTGAAGTGACTCCGAATCAATTTGGGTTTATGCCTGGACGTGCGACATCTGATGCCATTTTCGCACTTAGGCAACTGTGTGAAAAATACAGACGTGTACATAAGAATTTGCATATGGTGTTTGTTGATTTGGAGAAGGCATATGATCGAGTACCCCGAGATGTTCTGTGGTGGGCACTGAAAAAAAAAAGAGTGCCTGAGAAGTACCTACAACTTATTCGTTGTATGTACAGTCAAGCCAAAACACACGTTAGGTCCGAAGCTGGAGTTACCGATAATTTCAATGTGGCTGTAGGTTTGCACCAGGGTTCAGCTTTAAGCCCTTATTTATTCCTTCTTGTTATGGATGCGTTAACATCAGACATACAGGAGGAGACACCCTGGTGTATGCTGTTTGCTGATGATATTGTTCTTGTCGGCGAAGATGCTACCGAGGTCCAGAGTAGGCTGGTAAAATGGCGAGAAAAACTGGAGAATGTTGGTTTGAAAATCAGTAGACTAAAAACTGAACATTTGTTTTGCGACTTCGGTGGTCCATCCAGCTTTTCTCCTATAGCTTTAAATGGTATAGCCTTACCAACCTGCTCTGATTTCCGGTATCTCGGTTCTCTGATCCAAAACGATGGTTGCATAGACAAGGACGTGAGGAATAGGATAAATGCAGGGTGGATGAAATGGCGAAAGGTGTCTGGTGTCGCTTGTGACCCACGAATGCCCTTGAAACTCAAAGGGAAGGTGTATAAAACTATTATAAGACCAGTAATGTTGTACGCATCTGAGTGCTGGGCGACTAGAGAGACGGATGAGAGAAAACTACATGTGGCAGAGATGCGAATGTTAAGGTGGATGTGTGGTGTAACTAGAATGGATAAGATTAGGAATGAATATATCAGAGGAAGTTTGAAAATAGCACCAGTAACAGACAAGTTAAGGAGTAATAGGTTAGCATGGTATGGGCATGTTATGAGGAGAGATGAAGACCATGTAACTAGAAAAGCTTTGAGTATGACGGTCGATGGATATAAGAGTAGAGGAAGACCGAAAAAAGGATGGATGGATTGTGTGAAAAATGATATGTGTGTAAAAGGTGTGTTGACTGAGACGACATCTGATAGGCGAGCGTGGAAAAGGAAAACATGTTGTGCCGACCCTACTTAGGTGGGATAAGGGTAAGAAGATGATGATGATCTGCGAGAGAAGTACAATGCATTACCAATCACCTATCATGCCTACCTGCGATATCCTGTACCATGACAAAAGAGTCACTAACGGTGATCCTTTTACTCGCATTTTTTTCGCGTTTATGTAGATTTAATTTATAGCCTAGGAACTATATATTTTTCTGGATGAAAGCTATAATATCCTTTTCTGAACCTGAACTTTTCTTAGTTACGGTATCCATAGGCTGACGGTTACACACATTTTTTTTTAACGTGGAGAGAAAATCCATCATGGACTGTCAGGCCCCGGGAGAGGCCCTAAGCTGAGTCGATCGTCAACTGCGTGGTGGGACGCAGCTGGCGGTGCCTTTCGGCGGCTTTAACAGAGTAAAACTCCACGGCAAACCGTACGCCGCATTATAGGAGTGTCACGGGGAGCGTGAGCAAGCTCCGCAACACCCCCACCGGCAGGCGCTTTCACGCCACTCCCGGCTGAGGCAGCCCGGATGCGAGACTGCCGCCCAGCCCACCGAGCCCGTGCAATGGGAGTTCAGGGCCCCCGCCCCTTCTCCCCTGGGTACAACAGTTACACACCTAAGCGTACTTCTATTGCGGGTATAAGATCTGATGTAACGTGTCCATGATCTATTCGGACATGTCTGTCTAAGACAGGTCTTGGACAGGTCCTACGCCACGGTATTTGAATTGAGTTGTTTATTATACTATACTGCTATAGAAATTATTTCTCCTTGAAATATTATAAAGTGACAGCGCTATCAAAAGTGCGGCAGATACATTACGGACTCTCTAGTTTGAACCACGATCCCATAAAACTATAGAAACCGTAAAAATCGAACCGCTTGTTACAAAAACTTACAAATTACAATCGCCCGAGCAAGATTTGGTAGGTCACTGTACTACCTACATACTACTCTGGCTTTTAATATTTCTGCCTATCCCACTATGGGGATACTGGTCGTTAATATAAATTATCATTTGAAATTGGAACACGTTTCACCTGTTTCTAACGTCACATCTATAATTATCCCCACCACACCTGCGCGGCGTAACGTCCGCCGGAAATGGTTGACAGCTGCGCTCGCGCAGTTTTTTTGCGATTTTTGTAGTAGTTTCAGTTACTTGGCACAAGATAAAAAATTATATTTTAGTATTTTTAAAGATATTGTTGTATAAATAACTTAAAATATTTATAAATAGTTATTTAAGTGAAAATGTATTAACTCAGTACAGGATAATAAAAAAAACTGTACAGTTTCCGATACCGGGAATCGAACCCGAGCCTCCTGGGTGAGAGCCAGGTATCCTAGCCACTAGACCATATCGGATATACGAAGGTTTTACAAAATATATAGTTATATGTACGGCCCAGACCGTGAACCTCGAGCACGTATCCGTCGCAACGCCATCCACGAGACACATATAAATGTATCAGCCGTTTAAGATATGATTGTTCAGCACGTCACTGTTCACTCAATATGTTCATATATAAAAGTTTATAAAACACGAGCCGCGCGGCAACACAATATAAAATTATTGGTGTAAGGGTGTATGAAAACAGCAATTAAACCCAGCGACGAGCGAACTTTTATGTGACGTTTTTATATGGTGGTAGAGCCACGCTGAAACTATTACTGGTTTCAGCATGAATGGGTCGGCTCGTCCGGGGTAGTACCACCCTCTCATAGAAAACCGACGTGAAGTAACAGTGCTTGCATTGTTGCGTTTCGTTCGGACTGTGAGAGCGGCGGAGACCCACCTCCCCTCCCCTCTCCTCACCCTCTTCCTCCCCTAACCCTTCCTCCCAAGGGTGGCAACGCACTTGCGACTCCTCTGGTGTTGTTAGTGTCCATGGACGGTGGTGATCACTTAACATCACGTGACCCACCTGTTCGTTTGCCACCTATGAAAAAAAAAAAAGTAGTAGTAGTAAACAACAAACGCGCAAACAAGTGCGTAGTATGATTTTCTAAGTTGGCGGCAGCAAAATGCTTAGGCTTTACGCGCACTCATTGGCAGTGAGAAGCCCATTACCCGTGATTGGTGTTTGAGAATACATCGATGAATCGGCCCAAACAATAACTTTTGATAGAGTGAACCCATTTTAATGAAACATAAACTAAATGTTACTCGATGATATGCTTTATGATTTTCTTGATGAGGTGTTATCACGAACGCGGTACTTTAGCGGTGACACGTGTCCAAACAAACAAACAGACAGACGTTTGTTATGTCATCGCTACACACCACAATTGCTGACTAAGAGTGTATACGAAAGCCGAGTCCCCAGTCCCAAGTTGCGGCAGGTGTACAAAGCATGGAGTCAGCAATTTCTACCGTACAAGAGATGTACAAGTGATGGAAACGTTTGGTGGTCCGACTCCTCCGTTCCCACATTGTCCAAGTATACGTACTTGGACGAAACGACCATTAAAGCAGTGTTAACCTAATATCGTTAGCATTCACTATGCTATTAGTTTTAGTTTAGGCTTAGTGTGAGAGTTAGCCTTACATCGGCAACACTCTCGAGTTTTAGATTCCTTTTGTAATTTAATTTAATAGATTAAATTTAAGTAATCTGTTTTTTTTATCCTCTGGCTCTGATCTTCGTAATTCGTTTCTAAATTTAAATGTATTTTATTACTTATTCCAAGACACCTACAACAATATTATCACAAAAAACTAAAAACTACAAACACTTTAGATTTACATTCTTATTATATCTATAGATAAGACATTATCTGATAAAGTACTTTTTGGACTGAATTAATGAAACTTTATTACTGGATCATTAAAATTATTTCAAATGTCGGCTGTAAAAAAGAATTATATGAAACTCGCAGGCGAGGTGGATCAACGGTCCCGCCCTATTAATAAAAAAAAGTTGACAAATTATATACCTAAACCTTCCTCAGGAATGACTCTGTCTACTGGTGAAAACCTCGTGAAAATCCGTTCAGTAGTTTTTGAGTTTATCGCGAATAGACAGACAGACAGACGTGGCAGAGGACTTTGTTTTGGACTATGTAATTATAACTTATACGTGGTAAAATGTAAAAAATATTGTATCGAAGATTATATTAAAGATATAAGTTTTGACCTTGATCCGTTATAATATAAGCTTCATCATTGACCATGATATTCTTAAGCGAATGCACTTTAACACTGAGATATAAATCCAACCTGATCAAAGAGTTACAGTGTGCAACTTATCAAACTGGTGTTAATCTTATCCGAGCATAAATTAAAGTCGACCGTTCGAGGTTCCTTTATTGTTCTCCCTTGATGTTGGTCCGGGCAGATCAGTGTCTTTTCGTGTTATATTTATTATTTGGATTTGAAGATCAATGGCGTTTTTTTTATGTTGTTGTTTCGTATTTCGTCACTGAGTCGTAAACGTAGAGTTAAGGGTTAAGGAGTCTCTAAAATAGGCAAGGAATCAAGATCAAGACAATAATGAATCAATGGTAGCTTACGTTAGAAGGACCATCTGCATTAAATTTTATTTTATCACTAGCTTCCGCCCGTGACTTCGTTCGTGTGGAATAGTTGCTTTAGGCTAAGAAAACCCCCGATTTTGAAAGATTTTTTAATGATACTCCACTGCTCTTGGTATTCGTGTGATGATATATGTCCTATAGCCTTCCTCGATAAACGAGATATCTAAAACTGGTCAAATCGGACAAGTAGTTTTTAATATTAACGCGTCCAAACAACAAACTTTTCGGCTTTATATTATTAGTATATATTTGACTAGCTTTTGTCGACGGCTTTGCTCCTGTAGATGTAGATTTACTCAGCCTTATCTTATCATTAGCTCAGCTTAAACTCTGCTAAGTAATTACTTAGCACAATCTTAGAATCTAATGTACAGTCTAATTATGCTAGCTTGTGATTAACTTTGTTATAATAGCGCGTCGAATCTGTAAAATGTTTTTAATTAAAATTGAGCCATGTATGTTGAAAGAATAAAATAAATAAATTAACCGAGGATGAAAAAAAAGTAGCCTTCTTGATATTTCCGCAATGAAGGATCAAGCCAATGCTAATAATTATAAACAAAAAAGTATAGAAATGTCACTGTTACATTATTACTTTTCATACTTTCTTCGCATTAGAAATACCCAAGTTTTTATTAAGTCGTTGAATTTCAGACTTGAAATTGCGACTACAAATTTAAACTCTGGACTTACATGTGAGATAAGTTTGAGTGATAGCTTTTATCCTTAGTATGTCTTATAGCGGTAGAAATGTGTCGTTACATTACAAAATCAGCTAAATCCAATTTTAATCGTTTATTTAACATGTTTGATTTTTTTAAGATTTCCAATTTTTGTACGCCGAGAACGACATTCAATTTTGCCTTCCATAAGGGTTTTTATTTCTTTTCTAATGGTCTTCATGTTTTACGTGTAAAAAATTTGAAGATCTTGTAAAATAATGTAAAATATTCGGAACCGTTAGTGTTGGATATAGCTGATTTTATAGTATAACAACACAAATGAAAACCCGTCGATATTAATTTTAAAACAAAATAATATACAAAGTTGCGGTTTCATATAAACAAAAATAAACAGGGTTTCGGTCGACGTCTCGATGCCCGAAGGTCCCACTCGGGAAACACGTAAATAAATACATGTTGACGAGGCTGAATGCTGACAATCTAGACAGCTTTTCTAAATTAGTTTTTTTATTTATATTCACTAAAACTGCAGTCCAGTGTTTTAGGACGTTCGATGTCCTTCAATTTAAAATTTAAGGATCCTTAGCGATATTTAATTGATGTAGATTATTGATTTCTTTTTCAATAAAAACACATGCTCAATCACCTGATAATACTTCGAAAACTTAAATAATCTGGATTTAATCTAAATACTAGAAACAATAACAATCTGGACACTCCATGTTTCAGGCGCACTAAGACCAGTAACAGTTCAAATCAAATCAAATCACAAATACTTTATTTAGTTTAGGCCCTAATAAGACACTTATGAACGTCAAAACTACCACCGGTTCGGTACAACCCAGTCATTGAGATTTTGCCGGTTCGCAAGAAACTAGATCAAGTTTTTAGGTAATAGTGTTAGATTTTATAACAAAGTCCCAAAGCACATTTCAAGTACCAACCGGATCTTAATATATAAAGGCTGTTATGGGGTGGGTCAATATGTGAACGATGGTGACGTCTGGAAATGACGCCTCTCTCTGTGCATCCACCAAAAACGAATATAACAGTATATATCTATAAATATATGTTGTGCTATGTTATGTGTAATGAAAAGATAAACCAGATCGAGTTTCTTACCGGTTCTTTTCGATGGCTGGGTTGTTTTCCGAACCGGCGGTAGTTTTGACGTTCATAAGTGCGTTCTCAGGTCCTGAATTGAATAAAGAATTATTGATTTTGAAATACTGACTATAAAAAACATTAATAAAAAATCTATTGTTTCTACGTTCATATTTTTATTACGAGAATATTTATCAGGTGTTCAGATTTATTTATTTCTTAGTTAATTTCAAATTAACTATAGGATATCTGACCAACGAACAACATTACCAATCCATCACGAATACTTTCAATATTATTAAGAGCACGTACTTACGTTATGTATTATTAAAATAAAAAATAAATACTGTCTACTTTTTGGGTAATTAGCCGATATTATTTCGTTTAGGTGAATCTTCACACGTAGTAACTTTCCGATAATTATTTCATGCTGTGCCAACTGAAGTAACACATTATATTTTTATCCAGTTTCGGCAAACCCAATGGTAAATAAATTATTTTTTCTAGAGTATATTCTCAATGGTTGAGAACTAACTAACTAAAATGATAATATATCTCAGGCTGAACACTACATATAACATACCGAAGTCAATGACATTTATATTTCACTGTATGTACGGTGGCTGCGACGCAAATTGAATTCAATTTGCAATTACAAATGCTAATTCCGTAACGTTGCAGATAAACCTCGTATTTATCATTATTATTCTTTATTTTGATACAGTTTCCGAATTTCCTTTTGTTCTATTTTAAGTAATGATGTTCAGTCGTAAGTTTACAATAGAAAATAATTAAATAAGTTAAATAATAAATATTGTATTCACAAAAGAATATGTATTTTCTACTAATATCGACCTAGTACCGTTAAATAATTTTGTTTTAATCTGACTTTCGATAATAAAATTCTGATGTAAGTATTCATAACATTTCTCAGTTTTTTACCATCGGCGTTTTATTTACGAATTTTTGCCAATTCACATTACATCGAGTCCACTGTACTGTTACGCATCTCTTTAGTTACGTATTATAAACATAAATTTCGCGTTTATGTCTAAATTGAAAAATGTCTTGTTTCATTGCAATAAATAAGATGTTTTTGCAAAATTCGCTGTTTTTCACATTTGTGTCACATACTGTATTTTGGATTTAAGTAAATTCATCTTTTTTTTTTGTTGTTTATAAATAACTTGTAACCGGTACACGTATGCGGCACACCGTCTGAGCCGAAGGTGCGAAACGTGTGCGTGCGCCTATATGTCAGTAGCAGAGCCGAGAGCGCCTTCAGTCTCATTCAAAACTCGATACCGAGCACACGCGTCCACTCCCGCGCCAAATAAATCGATCGTGTTTATAAAACAAAACATAAAATAACTTAACGGATATTGTGTAAACAAAAAATGATCGTGTAAAGCCAAGGAAAATGTCGTTCTGCAGAATAACAGGTCGTAGTAGAGGGCTACCGAAGCCCAATTATTTTCCTTTACTCGCTCCTATATCTCCTGCCGACGCGAAACGCTGCTGCAGGATAACCGGAAAGTCTTACGGCCTGCCTTCGCACCATTACATTCCAGTACTACTTACAGGCCGCTCGACGAAGGCGAAATGTAAAATAACAAATGTATCCGGTGAACTAGGACCTCATCACTATTCACCTGAAATTAATTATGGAAACCGAAAACATGACTTACTACCGGACTACAGATATATATTCCCCGTTTTGGATGGTTCGACAGAAGCGCAGAAGGGCTTAATGGAAATTTTACTGGGTAAACAAGTGACGGAAGATAAGAGGTATGTTTACACAGTGCAAGAAAGAAAATGCAGTTTGGTGTTCTCTGCTCACATGGAAGCCGCGGTGCGCGATGGTGACGTCAGAGATGTGATGCTTGCAAAGGACTCGGATACAGTCTTAATCAAAACAAAACAAGGACGTAGCGTTTCAATGGACTTCAAAGATTTTACTGAAGATGTAGATATGTTTGAAGGCGAAGGCCCCAACGCTGAAGTACTTAAACAAAGAGAAATAGAGGAATTGGAAGATAGGAAAAAGAAAAGAAAACGCACTGTTGGATTGTCTTCGATGAAAAAAATTTTTGAAAACAAAGAAAAATTAGCCGAGGTAGAAGAATTAGAAGAAGAAAAACTACGTCAAGAACGCAAAGCTAAAAAAGCGAAACTAGAAGAAACTAGATATGAAAAACATGACTTAAAAACCTTTTCTTATAGTAGTTTCGATGCTCATCATATGCGGTCTAAGTCTAGTATTATTGTTTGTAGTGGAGAATGGCGAGATAACATACATCCCTTGATTGAGTCCTGGGATTGGGAATCGTTTGAAAAAGATGTAACAGATGAGATAATTGCACCAAAGGTAACTAAGTTACCTACGCCTGTGAAAATAACGCCTTATCACTGTGATTCAGAGATATACGAAATGGATCGTAATATTAGTGAAGTGTCATTTTCCTTAGAAAATGTACCTTGTGTTAATCCCTTGAAACCAATCAAAGCACGTCCTACTCAAGAGATTTTAACTGCTGTCAAAGATATATCAAAAGAGCGGTTACAGGAAACATCAGAC
>MU158758.1:307269-329671 GCA_015888305.1 Antheraea pernyi
TATATATAAGAATGCTCACAAACTATATACTGCATCCTCATTTTAATATACTTCTAGACTCAGACAGACACATACATACTTACTTTAACGCGTAACGTGTAACGTATTATTTTGCCATAAGAATTTTCACTTCAAAACGTTTTTTGGTTACTTTGACTGTATCATCACTATCACTACAGCATTTAACATCAGCTTATATAAATATATTATGTCTACAGATACTATACAGCCTAAAGCATGTAATCTATAGTCTATACTTATATACAACGAAAAGGCTACACCGATTTCAACGAGACTTTTACTGGCAGATAAAAGATTTTCCAAAGCATTATCTAAATATTCGTATAGGGCCCAAGTAGTAATAACAAAATTACAGTAGAAAAACAAAAGCCTTTTAAAATTATTTCCCATAAACACAATAAAACTTATTTTACAAGAACGACGTTACGGGTAGGTACCAACTTGTCTGATAATGTAGTCTGTAGGTATAAATTTCTCATTATATAACTCATTCAATACGTTTTAATTCGATCCTCAACATCTGAAGATTTGAAATCATTTGTTTTTTGCGTCCCAACATATTTGAATAACTTATGAAGTGAATTTTGAAATCAAGACTATAAACAGTACTACTTTTAAATATCTCTTGAAGTTTAATGGCAAACGAATCTCAGACAAAGCATCAGCGATGGCATTATGGTTGTTTGAGAGAACTATAAATACAGCATTTGAAATTTATGAGCGGATCAAGGGGGCTTTTCTATTGCCAATCGTTCTACTGTGCTATTTGTGGTTAGGACGTTTTCATATTGTTTACATAAACCAGTTCAATGTTATTTAGGCTTTTGTGAAATTGTACAAGATATTAATGATTTTTTTTTGGTATCCAATCGTCTCGTATATTATTACTGCAAGGTGGTATACTTCTTGTTAGAACTTTACAAGGTGTTTCTATGGCAAGTCAGAATTCATGCACCGTGGTATTTTTACCAATGCATTTCGTTTGTGCACAATATTCGAACTATATTACGTAACACCACCAATATTACAAAATATAGAGTCAAATAACACTAGATTATGAATAAAATATAAAATACGCTACGTGACATTCCAAGATCCCGCCAAAAACTCTATTAATAATGTTATGATGGCAGTCGATAATGTTCCTTTGCTATGCAAAGTCCTTGTAGAGAGTCTGGAAGCAGGGATCACGTTAACACACGATAATTTTGATCATCAAGAAATACCTAGTCCAGCCATTAGTTTTGTTACAAATGAAAATGCGTTTATTTAAATGAAGTAATGTAATATTATTAAAATTTATACCTACATATTTATTAGTCTCAGCAAAAAATATACAATTTGAAATGGCCACCTTTGGCTTTTATACAGGCCTTTAATCTGTTTGGCCACGAATCTATGGATTTACGCACTGTTTCTAGGGGAAATTTCGCTACTGCTTGCTCCAAAGATTTTTTAAGAGAATCGATGTCACCGTGTCGTTTAGAGCAGGCCATGTCCTCTAAAACTGACCATAATTTGAAATGTAAAGGGTTGAGGTCTGGGCTAGATGAGGGCCAGTCTTCAACACTTATAAAGTCTGGAACGTTGATTTCAAGCCAGGCTTGGGTAGTTCGTGTTTTGTGACCAGGTGCAGAGTCCTGCTGGAAAGTCCACGGCATATTTTAAAAAAGTGTATTGTTGAGAGGTTTCGAAACATGATCCAAGACTGTATCTTGATACACTTTGGCTGAAGTTTTCACTCCTTTTCCACAAAAATGTAATTTTGTGACTCCTTGATTAGACACGCCCCACCAAACCATTAATGACTCAGGATGATGACCACGTTGTATCTTTCCGAACACTTGAGGCAGCTTCTTGGAACCATGAGCGTACACTTTATCATTATGCTTATTTTAATGTTCTTCAATCATGAAAGTTTTTTCATCGGTAAAGATGATATTTATATTTAGCCATGAGATAAAATAAAAAGAATTCATAATATAAGTATTTTAAACTGAATAATGTAGGACTCTAATCTAAACCCAACCGCATAGACAATAATATGTGACGTAAAGAAGAACTAGGAAATGTTTTAAACCACACGTGTGTGGGAATTTTTGGAACACAAGACCAACTACCGACAAAAGGTGTGTGTTTTAAAGCTCTATATAGAAATAGGTGATAACAAAAAAGTTTTACAACTTTTTTTTTTTTTGTGAACAAGTTTTCTTTTGTTAGTAGAGTATTGACGAGCTTTAATGTTATCAATGAAGAAATTTAGTATACAGCTATTTTTCTACTTCAGACGAATCGAATTATTCAGAAGTCTCTTTCCGTCATACTTTACGATCCTTACGTTTACAATTTACAATATTTGTACACTGTTTGGCAAATAAAACTCAATAATATAGAATCTTAGCAAATTAATAAATTTACCGTTGAGTGTAGATAATTTCGACCCCTGGACAATTACTACTTTAGACAGTTTCGACCCCTGGATGATCACTAGTTTCGATAATCTTGTAGTAAATTATTGATTAATTATTGATCTTTAAGTTGATAAAAATATTGTATTTCTCCATTACACTCCATACTTCAAAATAATATTGTATGAAAAATATGAATTAGTTAAACCAGTCGCATATAACAAGGAAATGTTCGGGTACATAATTCCCAAATTACTGGAAACTATTAAAACCAGTATACGTATAAATAAAACACTTAAGATTATAGGGTAAATCCCAGGATAAACCGCAGACTGTATGTTAGGTAGAAATCTGGGTGCCGGTTTCCTCTGGCCGGCTGCCAGGAACACTCGTACAGGTGTAGTCCCATATTACACTCCAGCATATAGCGTCATATCTGACATTTCAATCAGGAAACAGATTTCTAGGAACTCGGTACACTCTGTAACATTAAGGATCTCAAGTGTCTTGATTTAGCCATACGCGTTTTCGTCAAATTAATTGTATTTTATTTTGTTAGTCTCGCTCGAAAATAATCTTTTCTCGCTTATGACAGAGGTAAGCGTGTTATTATAACACATACATCCATTTTTCCTGTAGAGACTAGGGCTTAATGAGTAACTGGTAAACAAGATATTTTTAGGTTCCTAATTTTCCACGTATTGATTCAGTTGAAGTCAAGTAAAAGAATTATTAACTGTTTGTGTTTGTTCGAATTAGAGAAAATAATTGCGCATCCACTATCGGCAACTAAAGTATAGTTTACGAAGAAAAACGTCTATCTGTAAATAAGGATCTGCTAAATGGGTATTTAACCATCCTATGACAAGAACTATTAGGGAAGCAATGAAGGCTCAGTGCTAGCATGTTTGAATAGTGCATCGATTGACGTAAAAGATCCTATAATAAATCTGAGTATTTGGTGAAAGAAAACGTTGAGTCAATCAAAACATAGAGGAAGTGTATTTGCTAAACATATGTACAAAAGCTACGACTCTCAAATTTTAAATCTGTTACGAAACACGTATAAATCAGTTCCGCAAGCTACATTTGCGAATTACTCCCACTTAAATTTGACGCGACCTTTTGTCATTGGAACATTGTCCCTTAACATCAATTGAGACTGATGTAAAAATAAACTTTATAAATAAATAAAAAATTAGCAAAATCAAAATTACTTTATCCAATTTAGTCCCTGAGAAAGCGTTTATGAACTTCAAAACTTTACCATCACGGTACCGGTACCAATAATCTAGTCACCGAGAAGAACCTGACTTGTTCTTGTATCTTTTTACAATAGTTTATTTATTACCAGTATAAAAAAGTAACACCTGTTGATATAGAGCTTGAACTTATTGTCTGACAGATTGGTAATGCTAGTCAGCTGGCAAAAACCCTGAATCACATGTGTAACGCTATCAAATGTTGACATTGATACTTTGGTTTCAATACAGTATGGCAATTTGAAATGGTCATATACTGACAAACTCAACAGTAAAGGCTTTTCAGGCCATGTTTCAGACTCACTAAGACCAATAACAGTTCTTTAGGCCATAGTGTTAGGTTTAATAACAAAGTCTCAAAGCACGTTACCGATTTGCCGGATATTGAGTTCAAGCACCATGTCAAGCTGGTTTTAATATTAGGTTTTTACCTATGAAATTGCCGTTATGGATGAAAAAATTTAAACGAATTTTTTTATGTATTTTTTATTTGTATTAATCGAAGTAATCACCCATACAATCAATGCACCTTTGCCAAGGCAGTGGCAGTTTATTGATGCCCTTGTTAAAGAAATCAGCTGGACGGGGGGCAACAAATTCTTCAAATTTTGTTCTGCCTCTCGGGTATTAAATTTTTCTCCCGCCAAGGAGTTATCCAAATTCTGGAAAAAATAGTAGTCTGTAGGCGCAAGGTCTGGTGAGTAGGGCGGATGACGGAGAACTTACAACCCCAGTTCTTGCAACTTGGAGACCGTCTGCTGTGCAGTATGAGGTTGCGCGTTGTCGTACAGGAGCAGCGGAGACGAGCGATTGACCAATACTGGTTGGAGATGTGCCAGCTTCTCCATCATTGTGTTCAGTTCTTCACACTACACATCTGCAGTAATGCTTACCCCGTTTGGTAAGAAGCTCCACCAAACAGTGACAATCACTTTTCTAGGGGTAAGTTTTCGTTTAGGGCATTGTTTAGGTGCTGAACCAGGATCCAACCAATTTGGTTTTTAGTGTTAGCTCCGTAAACGTCGTTGATGTTGCGTGCCGCTTGTGCCGCGTTGCTGCCATGACGGTATTCATATTCCATAATTACTCGAATTTTTAACGTGATGACAAAGGAGATTGAACTGTGATGAAAATGTAACACTAATCAATAAATAAATGGCTACTTTTGGAAAAAGAAGTCCATGCTTTTAAAATAAAATTAATTTGAAATTAGAATTCTTAGCCAATCAAAAATTATTTTGATTTGAAATGGCCAGTACTGCAGAACGGCAATTTCATAGGTAAATACCTATTATCTAAAGGTTATTATAGGGTGGATCAATATGTAAATGATGGTGACGTCTGGACATGATGACCCTTTCTGTGCATCTACCTAAAACGAATGTAACTTGTCTATGTTTAAAAAAAATATATTACATGAAAAGATAAACCAGATTGAGTTTGTTACCGGTTCTTCTCGATTATTGTGTTGTTTGTCCGAACCGGTGGTAGTTTTGACGTCCATGAGCGCCTTTTCAGGGCACAAATTCAATAAAGTATTTTATATTTAATTTCATTTATATTTGATAATATTCTACGTCCCAATCTATACATACGCCAATAGTATCCAACGATCAATTTAAGGGTACGGGAAATCCAAAAACGGTGTCGCGTTGACGTCACGCGGTTTCTGGGGCAGCTTGAAATAACATGCGTGTGCGCAGAGCGGTGCAGTTTAACGATCCCATTAATATTATGTAGGGATTAAAGCAGGATTGTTAAATCATATTTATTTTTATGGACGAGAAACCGGCCTTTTGATTTTTAATGCGAATGAAGATGATAGAATGTGGAGCATAGAAAATAATCGTGGTGGTCTAGTGGTTTGACACCTGAACCTGCGAAATATTGAATTGTATGTGGGAAAACATAGAACTGTGGATTTCTCTGAGTTGGAAATCGCCAATACGTCGTGGGTTAGCGTGGCGATTACGCCCATACCTTCCTTCGAGAAGAGGCCTATAGCCCTGTAATGGATATCTTATAGGCAGATGACGATGATGATATTTGATGATGATAACTTGCAGGTGGTGGAAAGATAGGTGATGGCTAGAAAATACCATCCAACCACGCCAGCAATTGTACGAACTTACAATCTTAAGAATAAATGTCAATTACAAAGGAGAAAATAGTAAACTGTCACTCGGTTTTGCATGGTGGTAGGAATTTCTAAGTCCGTCATGCTAGCTACCACCTTAAAAATGAAAATCTGTCGCTAAGCACCTATTGGTGTGTTCCGGCAGCTGTACTTGTTGAGCGCCAATCACCTCTAGGTTTCGTGTATTTACCATTTTAGAACACATCATCATTTAACATCAGATGAGATTGTGGTGAAATGCTAAAACTTATAAAGTATTAAAACATTGTTTTATAATAAATCGGTTCCAATTTCACGAAAATACGTAGAGACATAGTAGGTGAAAATCAAATAAACGATATTTCACCCCCTTAGGGGTTGAATATTTTCTTCAAATTTATATGGAACCACCTCTGGATATAACCAATTCAATTAAAGAATCATTAAAATCGGTTCATAATTGACAGAGATATCGATTAACATACATAAAAAAAAATACACACAACCGAACGTAGTAACCTCTTTCTTTTTCGAAGTCGGTTAAAAATATGATCGAACGTTCCATTTTTTTATAGGTACATATACTGATAGCGCCCTTTGCAGAAACTCACAGTAACTAATTGTATTGTAATAATACATTAAACCCTGGGCTGTTCAAAACCATAACGTTGTTATTACAAAAAAGTTAAATACGTATTGAAACCTGGCTTTAAAAAGGTCTCATATTAAATGCACCGCGGTCGCTGAATGTTCGCCATCTTGCTCTTTTGTCTCCCTTTGGTTACGGTGAATGTAGACCTCATGAGGCACACACAAACAGACTCTTGGCAGCAAAGACTTAAAAACAATACCTGATTTATTAGAAAACTTTGGAAGATAACAAATTGTGTGTTGTAATATCATATTTTTTTATGTAAAATGAATTTTCATTTGTACGAACTATTTTTAACCAAAACATGAAATTTACCATTTACGAAGTCGTGAAACTATAAAAAGATGATCCGCCATTATAAGATCTGGAACTTATAAATCAGCCGAGGGCTTTAACATGCAGTAGGTATTTAAGAAGAATATAATTTTAGATACACCCTCAAGTCAAAGGTTGATATTTAATAAATATTTAATCTGTAGATATAAATAAAAATCATTGCCTAATGTATACACACGCATTACTTCAGAAGGGCTGCATCTATTGGGATAATTCTTTTTTTTGTGTTTGTAATTATCAAGATGTGATTGGTACTAGAGATTAGACTTGTTGTTCAGTTGTCATTTTATTTAAATTCATGGTTATATTGTAAAAGCGAGACATCTGTTTCTTCGGTAGTACACGCGTGCGATTCTAGAGCTGACAGCTATAATATGATAAAGTTCACTGTGTTCATTAATATACTAAAATCCAAGATGCACACTTAATGTCTCAACAGCCGGCACACAAAAATGAGTGCATAATTTTGAATTATGCACTTATTTCAAATAGTCTCACTTCGCTTGCGTACTTGTAAAAACAACTTTAAAACATTCAGATAAGGTTGAATTTGCAAAATGATAAGTTTATCGCATAACTATAACCACGTATGTATACTGTGGAGTTTTCGCAGCCGATTTTGAGCGCTACTTTTATTCGAGACTGTGTGTCATGGGTTTTTATATATTAATGATTATGTTGTTTGTTTATTCGAACGCGTTAATATTTTTGTATTTTGTAATCCAATATTTAATTAAGGATATGGGCTGTTTAACATCATACTAGGATTCTTGGAACCTGATTATTGGAAGCTGATTAATTACCATGCAAAGAGTACGTCAGAAAGTATGCTAGGGAGGACGAAGTTATAGTAAAGTTATCTAACACAAAAAGAGATTAAGTGCAAGCTGTCGTCGTTAATATTATACTAGCGGTAACCGCAGCTCCGCACGCGTATTTTGCCACTTACAGTAACATGTAACGTATACATTAGATATATAAATGCTAACTGTGTCAAATGAGGTTTGTCATCAGCAACATATTAGGTATTTACCTATGAAATTGCCGTTTTGTATGAAAATATTTAAACGAATTTTTTTCATGTATTTTTTATTTGTATTAATCAAAGTAATCACCTATGCAATCAATGCGTCTTTGCCAACGCAGTGGCAGTTTATTGATGCCTTTCTTAAAGAAATCAGCTGGACGGGAGGCAATAAATTCTTCAAAGGCATTTTGTACTGCCTCTCGGGTATTGAATTTTTTTCCCGCCAAGGAGTTATCCAAATTCTATCAAAAATCGAAGCGAGCAAACCAATAACAGGTGGTGCGTTGGTTTGTAGTGTTAGCTCCGTAAACGCCGTTGATGTTGCGTGCCGCTTGTGCCGCGTTGCTGCCACGACGGTACTCATATTCCATAATTACTCGAATTTTTTACGTATCCATGATGACAAACAAGATTGAAATGCGATGAAAATGTAACACTAATCAATAAACAAATGACTACTTTTGGAAAAAGAATTCCATGTTTTTAAAATAAAATTAATTTGAAATTAGAACTCTTAGCCAAACAAAAATTATTTTCATTTGAAATGGCCAGTACTGCAGAACGACAATTTCATAGGTAAATACCTATTATTTGGAATCTTAACCTACCATATAATTACCTCCGTACTCACTTACACTGTTAAGGAACTTATGAAATAATGACCTAAAGATGTTATTATGATCATATAATATGCCCATATTGTCAATAAGTAATAAGTTTATGGTCTAATATCTTTTTAGAAAGATCCTTTTTATCTTCAAAATTACTATTAATAATTATAATGTTGAATTGTATACAATGAATGAGCTGACATCTTGAAATCTTGCATAAATATAAATCAAGATATAAAACTAAGCTGACCAAGCTAACTGTATAAGCAGTTTTTAATATTCGACAGTTTAAATAGTGCTCATTGCACTGGATACAATATTCTTATATGTTACTATGATTGCTGCGTTACGTAGACGAAAGCGCGGTAAATAAAACAAAATGACCGAAAAGTCAATATAATATATTACATAAATAGATACAAATATATGCATTTGTAGCGGTAATGAATGAAACGTCTTGTGCCACTTTATAAATATATTCCCAAAGTTAATACACATAAGTAAGACACAGTTTATTAGATAATAATAATACTGCACAATAAAGATTGTGTACGCGCTCGCCCAAGGACATTCTAAAATACACTGACGTAACGCTTGGGAGGACGCCGCGCTCGCGCAGGGCGCTGAAGAGGTGGGGTAAGAGGGGAGTTGTTCCTTACTTCGCACGCTCGTGCTATACATTTCAATTACATTTATTCTTGGATTCCAGTGTAACGCACATCTTTTGACCATGTTTACAATGAACAACATATTTTTGCAAAATTTCATGCAATCGCGGGTAACAGCTAGTCTAAAATAGAATAATCTAAATTACTTCCTATAAGGTCAGCTATCTGCCAGTGAAAGTCCCGTGAAAATCGGTCAAATCATTTTGGAGATAGCACTTTGGGCAGAGCCACGGTTAACAGCTACTCTAAATTAAAATAAACTAAATTACCTTTCATAATGTCCGCTATAAGCCAGTGAAAGTTCTGTAAACATTGGTCGAACCGTTTTGGAGATAGCACAGCGGGCAGAGCCATGGTTAACAGCTAGTCTAAATTAAAATAAACCAAATTACTTACTATGATGTCTGCTATCGCCAGTAAATGTCCCGTGAAATTTGGTTCAACCGTTTTGGAGATAGCACTGCTGGCAGAGCCATGGTTAACAGCTAGTCTAAATTAAAATAAACCACACTACCTACTGTGATGTCCGCTATCTGCCATTAAATGTCCGGTGAAATTCGGTTCAACCGTTTTGGAGATAGCATTGCAGACGAAGCCGCGGTTAACAGGTAGTCTAATTTAAAGTAGCTTAAATAACCCGCTGTAATGTTGGCTATCTACCAGTGAAATTCTTGTCAAAATCGGTTCAGCCATTTCGGAGATTACCGGAACAAACAGACAGACCCAAACAGTAAAAAAATGTTATTTTGATATTACATACAGGCACGTCATTTTTATTGTATGTATAGATTATTACGCTTACTAAAAAGCCTTCTGGTATAGAGGTTCCATATTTTTTGTTAGAACGGTATTTTGGTACACAACAGCACTGGTTTTCGCACCTTTTCACAGAAAAACACCACAGTTAAGCCTGAAAATGAAAGATAATGTCCTCACTGGACCCTCAGAATACGTGCGCTCGTTTCTTCACATTAACGATTTTATAGGCTAATTATAGCAGTTTTGATATGACATAATATAGTATTCGCTCTATATAAAATTTCATTAAAATCGGTTTACAATAAATAAAAAAATATTTTTAATTTTTTTTCTACAACATTTAAACTTTTTACAATTTTTTAATAAAACTGAGATATACTATGCAGTTCAGCCAAAAAACTAACATGTCAATCTTGATATCATACACCCTTACCATAGACATATATATATATATATTTTTTTTATCGTAGCACGGCAAAGTGACTTTACTGTGCCTGATGGTGAGCACAGTATAATCTAAAAACAATGGCGACCACCGAGAGACACACTATCCCTCACCGGTCGCCGCTGTCATGCCGGCTTGCATAAATGTCTCTTCACGTTACGCTTGAAGGACCCCATATTATAGGAAGGAGGGAACACACTGGCCGGGAGATTGTTCCACAGCTTCACGGTACGGCAGAGATAAGAAGTTGCGAACTTTTTAGTTCGTGCCCAGATAGGATTTACCGTAAAACTATGGCTCCGGAGCCCAGCACGCGTGGTTCGGGTATGAAAAGGAGAGGAAGGTATTAAATTGAATAGCTCTTCAGAACACTCGCCATGATACAGACGGTAGAACACGCTCAGAGAGGCAATGTCTCTGCGCAACTGAAGCGGCTCTATAAATTGTGTAATGTCTGAATCATTAACAATGCGGACAGCCCGTCTCTGCAACCTGTCCAGGGTATCTAGTAGGTATTTGGCGGAACCGTCCCAGAGGTGCGAACAATACTCCACGCAAGGCCGAACTTGTGCCTTATAAAGGAGGTATAGCTGATCTGGCGTGAAAAACCGTCGCACCCTGTTCAGGATTCCGAGTCTCCGAGATGCAGTGGAGATGACGCTCCCGATGTAATCCCTGAGATTGAGGTCGCTGCGAATATCTATACCTAAGATATTGAGGCTGTCTCGCATTGCGAGCGAGACGTTCTGGAGAGCAGGAAGAGGAGTAAATGGAGATGTTTTGCAGGTAAACGCGCACACCTGTGTTTTGTTAGCATTAAACTCGACCAAATTGCTTGCTCCCCATGTTGATATGAGATGCAAGGACCGGTCGAGTTCAATCACAAGATCCTGCCGTCTCTTTTCTGTTTCCCCCCGACTGCAAGAAGGCTTGCTGTAATAGCACCCATGGATGGTGCTGTCATCTGCATAACAATGAATATGGCCTAAAGGCAACATATCATTGATATGCAGAAGAAACAGAGTAGGTGAAAGTACAGAGCCTTGGGGGACTCCAGCATTTACTGACATGAGCTGCGAATCACATCCATCGACAAGGACACGAATTCTGCGCTCATGTAGAAAGCCAGAGATCCATCTGCATAAATTGTCGGGGAGACCGTATGCCGGAAGCTTGGACAGAAGACCACGGTGCCAGACCCTATCAAAGGCTTTGGCAACATCGAGACTGATTGCCAAGGCCTCGCCGTGCTTGTCAATTGCCTCCCCCCAGCGGTGTAGTGCGTAGGCCAGAAGATCACCCGTTGATCGGTTTTGGCGAAAGCCATATTGCCGATCATTAATCAACGAGTGATCCTCGAGATAGCGGACAAGCTGGGTGTTGATGATCCGCTCCATTAACTTGCACAGCACTGAGGTTACGGCAATTGGGCGATAGTTATTGGGATCAGACCGATCCCCCTTCTTGGGAATCGGTTGCACGTTGGCCTCCCTCCAAGCCCAAGGCACGATACCAGAAAGATAAGACAGGCGGTATAGGCGCGTAAGTACTGGAGCCAACTCGGCTGCACATTTTTTTAGTACAACCGCTGGGATACCGTCCGGACCACTTGCCTTTCGGACATCGAGCGATCGCAGTTGTTTAAGAATGTCACGCTGCCTGAACTTTAATTCAGACATAGTGACACCGCAGCAAGGAATAGTGGGCGGTTGCGCTTTTCGATCGTCGAGCCGAGAATTAGCCGCAAAGAGATTAGCTAATAATGTAGCTTTCTCCTGCGGTTCGTAGGCCAGTGACCCATCAGAGTACCTCAACGGTGGCATTGTTGGATGACAAAAATTGGCTTGCACAGCTTTGGCCAGACTCCAGTAGCCTCGACTATTAGTCGGATGACTTACGAGTTCTAGACCTAAGCGTGCAACGCGCTGGGCATCCGCTCTAGTGTATGCCCTCTTACAGGCTTTGGTGGCAGAGTTATAGGCTGATTTGAGGAAGCTGGTATTAGGATCCTTATTTGCGCGACCCTTGATCCATTCGCGATACGCGGCTTGCTTTTTGCTAACTGCATCGGCGCACTCGCGATTGTACCAAGGGCGTCCTTTGCGATTACCGACGATCACGGAGGAAGGAATATAATATTCCATTGCAACTGCAATCTCGTCGGCAATCGCATCAGCAATCGCTGAAGGGTCCTTCCCGTCAAAACAGCGTTGCCGCCAAGGAATGGAAGCGAAATAATCCCGCATTCCATCCCAATCTGCTGACGAATAGTGCCACACCTTGCGCTTAATTCTTACGCTGGGTGGAGGTGGAGCGCGTGGCACAGACGATATAACGAGGCAGTGATCCGATTTGCCCAGGGGGGCATCGACTGACACATCATACCCAGTTGGATGGCTCGTCAACAGAAGGTCCAGCAATGAGGGCGCATGACCTGTGACATCCGGAATCCGGGTGTGCTGGATTACTAATTGTGTCAGGTCATGTGTTAAGGCGAATGCATGAGCAGTACGTCCTGCATGGTCCGTCCTGGAGGAACCCAACCACATATCGTGATGTGCGTTAAAGTCCCCCAAGATCACCAATTCTGCTGTGGGAAACTGCTCCTGTGCGTCATCTACTGCCCTACTCATGTAATCAAAGAGCCGAGTAGTCTCATCATCTCCATTATGGGATCTGTAGAGGCACACGTAGATACGGCTCTGAGTGCCCAGGTCTACGTGTAGCCAAAGGATAGAGAAGGAAGGGTCCTCCATACAGCGCAAACGACGACAGCACACCTCCGACCGTACAAACACACATACGCCGGCCTTGCTTTGAAAGTTCTCCTCAAGCACGTAGCCGGGGTAGTGTAAGTAAGATGTGTCGGCCGGACGGCGAATCTGCGTTTCCGTCAAGAAGAGCATTTCTGGCTTAACGGTCTCGAGATGTTGATGGACGGCATTCAAGTTAGAATGAAGTCCACGGATGTTGATGAACTCCATCGTAAAAGCGGCGTAGGGGTTGTGCACCGCTGTCGAACTCATACTCATTGTCTGCGCTGTCATGATTTTTGTAGGAAGAAACGAGAAGAGCGAACAACCTTCGTCCGTGTCCAGAAATGACCAATGTTAATCGCCGGCTCACTATAACTCCTGCAAGAATTGCATTGCACTGACCCGGCGGACGGAAGGGCTCCCGTACCCCCCCGGAATAGATCGCCGGGACCCCAAATCCGGTCACCAACCGGCACGACGAACCTACCCGAGATTATGCGCGGCATGGTGGGGCAGCCTCTCATGGTGGTTATACATGCTTGGGCCCCTGTACTGTACCGCGGGCGGCCAGCGGAACAACCGTTTCTACAGGTCTCCCTGGCCGCCGGATCAGTGCAGCACTCTTAGGCGGTGAACTACCGGAGAATCTCACCGGTACCCGAGCCACGGCGAAGGTCATTCGGTACTGGATATGCAAGAGCTGATCCCGAAACGCGACACGCAGAACGAATCACTATTACGGGTTTTTTCGCTACATGCAGGGTGGTCGCGACCCAGTCGGGCTTCAAAACCCTACCACCCCGCTGTCGCCATAGCCTCGTTCGTTACTCAGCAGGGTGCACCACGTGCAGGTGAGGTTGGCTTGGGTGTCTCAAGTCTTAAGATGTTGTGCGACACCCCTTACACCCCAAAAATATATCACAATACTCCGAAAAAAAAAAAAGTAAAGTAATATTGACAATATTACAGTAATTACTGATTTAAGTGACACACCCCTTACACCCCAAAAATATATCACAATACTCCGAAAAAAAAAAAAGTAAAGTAATATTGACAATATTACAGTAATTACTGATTTAAGTGACGATGAGGATGATTTTTAGGCCTTCACTTTGTTTCTCGCAGAGACCTTAGCGTATAGAAAGAAGAAAGAAAGAAAATATATTGATTGCAGCTAACACATGGATAACACAATAGTAGAAAAATAGAGTTACAAAGATGTATATAATATAGAAAAGAAATAAAGAATGTACGTTAAAACATATTAAAATTATACCACGGTTTAACTGCAAATGCGTACAATTCAGCATGTGCTGGTTGCCACCTTTACAAATGGCCCCAGCGCTGATCTTTCATTGCGGCCAAGTGGGTTTATGTATCTAGTAATAATAACACTATGATAATAATATTATAATAACACTATAATAATAATATTATAATAACACTATAATAGCGAAGTTTATTATGTATAAGTATATGTATGCATATAAGTAGATATTCATATAGGAAACAAAGTATTAAATAGGCGAGATATATAAATTAATGGATAAATAAAGAACAAATAAATAGGTAATGGGATTATATCGCCAAGATGTCCAAATTATAATTTTCGAAACACGCCTGGGAGTCGAGTAAAAACATTTTTAATTTATTTTTGAATGTAATTAAACTAGTTGCAGATCTTATTGGCGGTGGGATATTGTTCCAGCACTTACTAGCGTTGTATCGAAAACTACCTCTGAAGGATGTTGTAGAGTGACGTGGAATTAATATCTGTGTAGATAATATTCTACGCTCAGAGGGTCTATGACTTCCTACCCAACTGATTTTATCATAGAGGTACTGCGGTTTTTCAGACCGAATTACCCCAAGCAATAGACATGCGAGATGTAATTTACGCCTTGCTCTCATTTTTAGAAGTAGATGCTTATTAATGGTAGGCGTGACATGTGCTCTTGGTGTATTGTGAAGCAGAAACGTGAACAAGTATTTTGAACCCGTTGTATAAGACGAGATGTTCTAGCGAGTAATCGACGCCCGTACACAATATCAGAAAAATTTAGCTTAGAAAGAACTAAAGTTGTGTTGTGTTGTGTGTAAAGTGACGTTTTCAGGCCAATATTTATCAAACTTTGAGGCCAACGGTTACATTTAAAATGAATTGGCTCCACAGTCACGAACAAAATCGTCTGACCTCGAAAATGTCGTACGAAAATAACCAGAAGATTGTCAGCGTCAGCGGGAAGCTGATATCTCTGAGCTAAACAACCCTGACAATGGGCACCCGACGCCGTCAGAATTTTGATTGATGGAGACACTTCGCGAAGGAGACGTAAATAATTTTCGCTCTTGCGTATAATTAGACTCGATACATAAGTTCAGTTCACTATAGAACAAGCGACAAAAAAAAACAAGATTGTACGTTAATTAAAAAACTACACACGTATACACCACAAAGCTAAGTATTTTAAATAGAGGTTAAAATATACTAGTGGGCGCCTAGAGGTCGATATTCGACAATAGTTCATTGATTTTTTAAAGTTTGAATTTTATTAGGGTTCTTTTGTCAAAGGGTATTATGTTATAATATCATTGTAGAACGTAGAATGAAAAAGGGTAATTGGAACGTAAGAGTAAAATAATACATACAGTCGAGCATAGCAACCTCCTTCACAACCTTTTTTGAAGTCCTTTATTGACAGATGTCCTAATATCTTTTTTATTTACATGTGTGTATATGTTATGTAAAATTGAAGCAGTAGTGTGAGTAATGCATATTTTAATTAATTTAATGTATTTCTAATGCATTTTATATAAAACAAAAACTTTCTGCACTTCTCCTCCATATAAACTTTAACTATGCCAAATTTCACGTTCATCCGTTCGCGCATTTCTCTTAAAAAGGGATACAAAGTTTAGGCTTCACGTATTAATATATAAGATAACGACGATAATGATTTACCTATGATTCCTAAACTGCAGTTTACTGAAGTTTTGTGTCATTATGATTTTTTAGTAACTGTGGCAATATATGTATGATTCAAAACAAACTTGATACGTAACACAACACACAACTGATATAAGTAATGTATTGAAATTTTTCGTTGGTTAGTTCTCTACAGTTTTTACAATTGTATATTGCGTTCGCTCAACATCTTGCAGCAATTTCCATACCTAAACGTACACTTTCACAAATTTTCAAGACGAACTGTTAGAATATAAGAGCTACGAGCTAGAGTACGAGTGTTTAAAAATATATGAAGCTAAAACAAATTATTTGAAAATGTACAACTTCATTTTAAAACTTAAAATATATATATATATATTGGTAAATATTTTTCTGATTTTTAGTATTGTGTGTGGCTGTAATTTCGCGACAAATTACAAACTTATTTCAATTTATTTTTATTTGATCAAAAATGTTATTTAGGCCCTGAGAAGGCGCTTATGAACCTCAAAACTATTACTGGTTCAGAAAACAAACCAATCATGCAAATGAACCGGCAAGGAACTCGGTTTCACGTTTTGTCTTACATAATTTTACAAAGATTCATTTTTGGCGGATACACAAATAAGGGCGTCATTTCCGATCATGTTTGAATTTTTTTAACTGCATATCAATAACATATCCAATTATCCCATTATTCGCTTCCCCTCATTTTCTTATACTGTCAATCAATCATCATCTATATTCATAACTTTATATCCCTATCTCATCAAGAAAGTGTAATAAAGACGTGATAGAAAAGTATTGTTAAAATGCGGATTTCCTCGTATGCATTGCTATTTCAATTAAGAACAACAAACACAAAACTTTTTACCGCAAAATGAACCATAAAGCGGAGTATTCAAAACGAACGAATTACCTAACTATATAAATGATATAAATGTATATATTACAAAAAAAAAATGAGTCGTTGCGGGACTTCTGGCATATCTGGAACATCTAAATTATTTTGTACAGATAATATGCATAAAAGGTTAGCTTACAGCAGGATTAAAAAGGGCATAATCAAAAATAAAATATTAAAATTATTTTCAAGATAGGATGACTGTTTATTTAATATACATTTATATACATTAATTAAAAAAATAAAAAAACGAAATCATATAGCGTGACAACGCATGCCGTGGCGACCCGTCGCCACTCCAACTATCTGATCCGCCACTATAGATGTTTCACATCAAAATACATATACAAATATCTCCCTATGTAAGTTTTATTAGTGAAAAACACTTTTGAACTAACTAAAGTATAAGTTATTCTAGTATTTAATAGGTATCCTAAAAACACTACTAACATTTGTCACATTTATATAGAATCCATCTCCCTTAGAGTTGATATAATCTTCCTTATATAATTGTGTCTAACAAACCCTATTCATTAGAGATTCCTTCTCCCAGGAACCCTCGGTTGGACGACCTGAATGTGGAAGCTCAACTTCTGGACACGTCCGCGGCTAAGTACAAGATATCCGTCAGACCTAAAAAGAATCATCCTAGAAGAAAATCCGCTAATACTATTGGCCAATGCGAAAGGTGAGTTCCCTGTTACATATTCTGCTATACTCAATCATTTTAATTTTTTGTCTTTCTAATATGAGATATTGTTGTTCAATTACTTCCATATTACACTAGACGCGCTATATTGCACTGAAATAATTTCCATTATTAAAGTAATTCAAAACCTACTAACTAGTCCATGGCCAATAAGGGAAGATTTTCCACATTATCTTGTAGTCTGGTGAAGCTGTTAAGACCTTGCTAGGTCAATAGCGTAGTCAGTTCAAGAAAAAAAAACAATTTGAACGCCACAGTTAAAACAATTATAGTTATTAATGAAGAAAAACAAAAAACCAAATTAAAACATGTATTTCTATTATCTATATTTTTATTCGTGTACATTAAACACTACTATTCGTGAATACTGTATCAACTATGCTACTCATACAAGTCAAACTAATCTTATAACACTTCATATGTTAAAGTCCATCAAATATTTTACAATAAAGATCGTGCCAAAGGAATAGACATACGGATATACGTACATATGTGGATGTTCTCGAAAAACATAGTCCTCCTTCTCCTTGAAATCTCTTATATTAATCATTTTATGTGTTAAAAGATATAATTGTAATTTACCTATTACCTATTTTCTTGCAAAATAAAGTTTGCAAATTAAAGTTGTAGGGATATGTATGGTGCAGCGTGATGTTTGTAATGTCTTGTAAGGTTATGGTATTCCATTGATAATTTCGTTGTCCGGTAATCTGTAGGGGTCTGTCAGGACAAAAGTGTAGTCAGTACGAATACAAAACCATCAAAAATTGTTGTATTGCACATTTTTTCCCGCAGCTCCAAATATTTGTAGTGGAAGGAGCTTGAAAATGTGAATTGCAAATACCTCCGAGGCTTATCCCAAAAAATCTATCTCGTCAAAGTACCTACCGCAGAAGTTGATAGATATAGTCGGATAACAAAGGGGGCAAGGAGTATAACTTAGAGTGGTGTTTGAGTGCGTAATAAACGATCAACCAAATATATCGTTTATCTTTTATCCAGTTGTAACAGTTACTGTTCCATTAGCTTTAGAAGAAGGAAGACTAAGACGAGCAATTATAACTACGTTAAAATTTGCAACTGCTTATTTAATATTACATTAAAGTAACTGAGAAGACTTTTCTAGCAAAATGTGTCAATTTTTAGCGTAATTGTAAAACGAACAGTGCCTTCGCCTTGTAGTTCACTATAGTATTCCGAGTATAGAGATTCTTTGAGTAACAGAGATATTATTTACTTCATAAGATTCCAAACAAACACGAATCGATATTATAAACAATGCGATGCGTTTATATTCAGCGCAATATAAATGTCTCGAAAATCTATCTTAACAGAAATGCAAATAAATTAACGTTATATTAATGTTGACACATTTACATTGTAACACAGTTTAGTGACAGTGTACAGTGATGTATGCCGATTTAAAATTACCATGACCTCAATTCTTGTTTTACGTGAAGTTCATATCAGTACGAATGTAAATGATGCGATAAGTTGCAAGGAATATTGCGAATTTGAACAAGATTTATTTTTTGGTGAAGAATAACATCGCAATCCATCCAAGTTTGGCCTTGCGTGGAATTCTGATCGCACCTTTGGGACAGTTTCGCAAAGCACACTCTTGGATACCCTGAACAGGTTGCAGAGACAAGCCCTCCGCATAGTTAATGATGCAAACATTACAGAGTATGTAAAGCTGCTTCAGTTCCGTAGGGGCATAGCCTCACTGAGTGTGTTCTACCATCTGTATCACGGCGAGTGTTCCGGAGAGTTATTTAATTTAATCCCTTTCCACAACCGAACAACGCGTGCTGGGCTCGGAGCCACAGTTTTACGGTAAATGATATCTGGGCACGAACTATAAACTTCGAACCTCTTATCTTTGCGGTACCGTGAAGTTGTAGAACAATCTCCCGACCAGTGTGTTCCTTCCTTCCTATGATACGGGGTCCATCAAGCGTAACATGAAGAGATATTTACGCAGGCCGGAATGGCTGCGGCGACTGGCGATGAATAACTTATCTCTCGGTGGCCGTCATTTTTTTGGATTGTACTGTGCTTACCATCAGGCATCACTTTGCCCTAAGACAATAAAAACTAAATTATTATTTATTAAATGAAGGCTACATACACACTTTACCTACATTCGAGTAACTCAGGTTTATGCAGCGCACGCCGAAATATCTCTCACATGACAGAATTTATTCAAAGTTATTTATCATTATATTTTGGCCAATTCAAACAATATCTTTATAAATTATGTTATTTGGATATATAAGTTTTTGCGTGAAAGAGTAAAAAAGTCCATCTATCCTCAAAAACTTTCTAGTTAATAATATTATAATTGGGATTACGATTGGGAACGTGACCTTCATACGCGCCGGCTAAACTCTTGCGTAACATGGTCCATAAATATTATTTAGGATAAATTATACACAAATCTATAATAATTGCCCTCGATTTCTCTATAAATAATAAATATTACTACACAGCGTGATGGTTTCCTGCGCAGAGTTGACATAAAATATGAAAACACAACATTCGCATTATAAATCTCGGTCAAGAGTATATTACAGGCGTCCGATGTTTTCAGTTTCAGCTTTTGATATCTCGTCCCATTTTCCTCTGTAATTAGATTAGTACTAGGCTTAATTGGGGCTCGTTAGATCAAACATATGTAGTGTAGACTTGTTTCTACAAAAAAAAAGCTTTTCATCTGCACGAACAACCCTGAACTGCATTTCTTTTATTTTAAAGCCGTGTCATTTATATCATTTTACTGATAGCAAATGATTAATACAAAAACTTATATTCATATACAAAAACCGCATCTAGTGTTAATTTGTTTATCATAGTTTGCATAGGAATGTACGATATGACCTTTTTTTTTGTTATAGTAGCTCGGCAAAATGACCGCACCATGCCTGATGGTAAGCACAGTACAGTGCAAAAACAATGGCGACCAATGAGTGACACACTATCCATCGCTGGTCACCGCTGTCATGCCAGCCTGCAAAAAGCTGGATATGTACAGGCTGATCCCGAAATGCGCCCCGCAGAAGCAAATCACTGTGACGGGCTTTTTCGCCGTATACATGGTGGTTGGAGACTTGAGACACCTAAGCCAACCTCACCTGCACGTGGAGCACCCTGCTGAATAACGAACGAGGCAATGGCGAAAGCGGAGGGGTAGGGTACCCAGTCCACCCTACCACTCCGCTTTCGCCATTGCCTCGTTCGTTATTCAGCAGGGTGCTCCACGTGCAGGTGAGGTTGGCTTAGGTGTCTCAAGTCTCCAACACCATTCCCTGGGCAAGCATAAGGATAGCACTACGACGCCACGGTACACCCATTTACCTTCAGCGCATCGTTGAGTCTTATCTACAGGGCAGGAGCGTCATGTATACAGGGCATGATACCAACACCTACCATAGGGAAATGTCGTGCGGTGTTCCGCAGGGATCGGTCCTTGGTCCGCTCCTGTGGAACATCGCATACGACTGGGTGTTGCAGGGCGCTCAACTGCTAGGAGCATCAGTGATCTGCTACGCAGACGACACCTTGGTGGCGGCGCCTGGCAAGAGTCTCACGGATGCAATACGTCTCGCTAATGACAGTGTGGCATACACAGTTGAGAAGATTAGGCAGCTTGGTCTGAAAGTGGCCATAGATAAGACAGAGGCTATCTGCTTCATTGGTCCGCGCAGAGTCCCTTCACGAGACACACATCTTGTTGTCGATGGAGTCCCTATCAAAGTCGGTACTAAAATGAAGTACCTTGGCCTCATTCTAGACAGCAAATGGACGTTTTGCGAGCATTTCCGAGATAAGGCTGCGAAAATCACAGGCAGTGCTACAGCACTCGCAGGTCTGCTGCCTAATTTGGGCGGAGCAGGTTCAAGCTGTCGTTCCCTTTACTCGGGGGTGGTACAGTCGATGGCACTGTACGGCGCTCCAGTCTGGTGCGACGCGCTAACAGCTCCGAACGTGGCAGTTTTGCGGAAGGTCCAGAGGACAATGGCAGTGAGGACTATTCGCGGTTACCGTACCGTCTCCTATGAAGCGGCATGTCTCCTGTCTGGTTCTCCACCGTGGGAGCTCGTGGCACGGGTTCATAAAGCCATGTATGAGTGGCGGGTTGCGAGGGTCAACAGGGATGCACGGACTGCACCCAGGGAAGCGCAGCTGCAAAAACAGCGATTGCAGCAAGATATGCTGCTCGTCTGGTGGGACAGATTGGCATCACCGAACGCTGGTGTTACTACCATCAACGCGATTCGCCCATTCCTGCAGGAATGGGTGAACAGGAATCACGGGTCACTTACCTTCCGGATGACTCAGATGCTGACAGGGCACGGATGTTTTGGGCGATACTTATGCCAAATAGCTAGGCGAGAACCCACAGCGAAATGTCATCACTGTGATGATTGTGAGGTTGACACTGCACAGCACACCATCCGGGAGTGCACAGCGTGGGAAGAGCAACGTACTCAACTTGTTGCAGTGGTAGGAGACGACCTCTCACTTCCAGCACTGGTCCAGGCCATGCTAAAGGACGAGGTCTCCTGGAATGCCATCCTCACTTACTGCGAGACTGTCATGTTGCGTAAGGAGGACGCTGAAAGGCAGCGCGAGCGGGACGTTGAGGCGCCTACCATCCGTCGTCGCGGCACGGGGCGTCGCAGGCGTGGTGGAGGCGACTTCCACCAGAGGCCGCCCTAAGAGAACCTCCCATGTAGGCTACGTAGGTATGGGGGGGGTTAGGATTAGGAAACCTCTGG
>MU158758.1:329692-369794 GCA_015888305.1 Antheraea pernyi
GCGTAGGGCTTGAGTGAGGTAGGGTAGGTTTAGGATCGAGGGATGGGGGGGGGGTTGCGTAGGATAGCGTAGGCCGGAGGGGATCTCAGGGTGGCTGAGGAGGATGAGGAGTAAACCTCGGTAAAAAAATCAACGGTGGGGTGGTGGCGGAGCGGCTTAGCCTTTCCGCTGCCAGCCGAACCCAGGGGGGAAGGGGCGGGGGCCCTGACCTCCCATTGCACGGGTCCGGCGGGCTGGGAGGCGGTCTTGTGACCGGACTGCCTCAGTCGGGTGTGGCGTGGGGAAACGCCTGCCGCCGGGGGGTGTTGCGGAGCTTGCTAACGCAACCCCGGGACACTCCCATAGTGCGGCGTAGGTTACCGTGGAGTTTTTTAGTCGATTGGAGGTCGACTCAGTTCAGGTCCTCCCCCGGGGACCTGGCAATGTCTGTGCAAGAGGGTTCTCCACGGAAAAAAAAAAAAAAAAAAGGGGTCTCAAGTCTTATGATGTTATTCGACACCCCTTACACCCCAAAATCAACAACTATTCTAGTATTTGACTCCAAATTCACATATCTTTTAGACTTTATTCAAAGTTTCTGCAGCAAACTCTTTTTTTTTTTCATCTACACTCGTCCCAAAAATTAAGACATAATAAGAAATACAAATCTTTCGGTGATTTTCAACGGCATGTAATTCAGCAACAAATGTCCGTACAGAAAAAAAAACAAATTGTAAATTTAAGTGACTAGTATATGGATTCGAGTTTGACAAAATTTTCAGATCTATGGTTTTAGAGGAAACCACCGAAAAAAAAGTCTTTTTGACTTTAATTTTTTTTCGACGGCTTTTTAAATGACTCCTTTCAAAAATAGAACTGTATTTTTTTCTATGGTTAAATCCGAGAACTAGACACTTGAAGTAACAATTTGCTTTTTTACTGTACGGTCGTTCTTTGCCGAAATTACAGCCAGTTGAAGATGACCCAAAAATTTGGATTTTGTATATCTTTTTTTGTCACTAGTATAGAAGATATGAGATTATTTATCCTTAACTAGTTTCCGCTAGCTGCCTGAATTTGATCTGTCCTTTGGACTCTTTTGGCAGTAATTACTTTCACATAACAGTTAGATATTATAATATATTGTTGTAAAAAAATATCATATGTTATATTTGAGTAACTCTAAAGCCTTATGCAATGCACGCAGCCTAGCTGAGATAGTAATTTCTTTAAACTGACTTGACATTTATCATCACATTTAAATTCATTTATAAATATTAACCTCTCGTGTTACTTTGATATACTCGTAAAAGCAATATTATACTTACAGTTTCACCAAAATTAGTTAGAACAAATATACTAAATATCCATTTCATCCTTACATTTACTTTATTAGTAGGATCGATTGAAAATTTTTATACTTTTCGTTCTAAATTCTTTAGTCTTTCGCTTTCTTTTTTTGTGAATTTTATGATTTTATGTGTTCGCATTTTATGTGCAATTCCGTGCAAGCTTCCCACCTATTATTTATCACTTTTATTCGAGTTCAACGTCCTCTATACAGAGATGAAAGTATTCTCAAATACCTAATCATTCCGATTGCACGTGAGGCTCGGGGACTAATTTAAACGGATCTGAGATCGGACGAGAAAGTTCATCGCTTTCTTCCGTGTTTTTAAATTTACAAGCGAATGCGAAAGCTCCGCTTTGTCTGGTCGTCGAAAATTGGCTTGGACACCGTTCTGAAAATAGTCGTACGTGCAGATTATTAGTGTTATTAACATGGTTTGACACCCACCACGACACTCGACGGGGGCATAGCATGAATAGGTTCAGAAGGTCCACAGAAACAACAAACATTTTTATACTCATTTCTATATTAATTTTGGAACAATTCGAAATAGTAAGTCACAAAATAAATAGCTATAATTTAACGAATTTTTCAAAATCCCTTGGGACAGCCAGTAAGATCTAATACAATATATTTTTACATTACGAATACCTTCATCAAAAACCTCTTTAGAATAGTTTTTTTTATCATTGAAGAATATAGACTTTCTTTTATTGACCTCTATTTCACAAATTTTTTGAACTTATGGCCTTTAACATAACGTATTCTATTCCACAATAATTCATATCTCGACAGGTTCAGACATCTTAAATTCTTCGTAAGACATTATTGTTTGATGCTAAGTAACGCAAACATTGCTGTTTGTAATTCTTATTAGTTTTAAAGTTGTAATGGCTGAGAATCGAAAAAGGTGTTCGTTAAATCGTTTGCTTTAACAAGGTAAGCATTTGGGTATCTACGTAATATTGAAGTTAATAAACAGGCATTATTTGTTAAAATGAATTGTAGTTCAACCTTACCTCTATGTATAACAATCCTCATTCTAACGATTTACACCGTGTATCGAATTTTTTGTAATTCCTTTCAGTTTCGTTATATCGAGGTTATGCTGTATCAAAAAATAAAAACGAATATATTGAACGATATACTCCTTGTCAGACTGTTTGTCGCATTGATTATAAATAGCGACAGCTCCCAATTTCTCGTCTTAAAAAACTCCAATGTTGCTTGAGATTATAATGATGAAAATCAAAGACAGTCAGAGTGGACAGTCTGTATCTAACTTATCTATGGCAAGCACTCCGGCAGACGATATACAATTTCACCATTTTGCCTTTAGTATTGTGTTTTGGCCCAGTTTCATTGGCACCTATATCTTGACAGACCTATATATCTAATTCGGTAGATGGGCGAAGACCAACCCAGTTTCGATTTTGGAGCGTTCCTAGTCATCTGGAAATGTTTTACCCTCATTAACTGCTTTATTGGGACGTCCAATTTTGACACTAATTTGAATACATAATTCATTTACCGAGGTTTTTATTGAATTGAAATTTAGGCGTGTTGAGCAATATTATTTTAGCAGGAGAAAATTTATGGGTTCGCGTCACCGATGACATCGACATGCTCGTGATGTATTACGCTATAGATATATGTCAGTATAGCAGCCCGTGTACATATAATATTGATATTTTGCGGCTCATTATATGTTTGATTGATTAATAAACTTTATAAAAATGTATATAATTGTTGCTCAGAGTGTCAATAGATGTGAAAACCAGACTAACGTTAATAATTTCAATATACATCTAATGTCCATTTAAATAATTTACACTATAATTAATTTAAAAATTCAAAGAAGAACACAGTTATATCATTGTTTTAAACTTTCACTTCAGTTGGCAATTCTTAACACTGCCAGGACTTTTTTTTATCGTATGGTATAAATAATTAAAATATATTTTGTTATAGTTGAATATTTAATTCTTTCAGCCCTTTTATGGGCGTTGTCGGGCAGAATAATCTGGTCATCGGGGGAGCCGTTTTATTTTATAAACTGGCATTCCTCTATGATGTATCTAGTAGTACATCACTCGTATCTAGTAGTATTGTTGTATCAAATACTTCTTGTTCGAAACTCTTTAATTTAAAGTATAGGTCAAAGTGTTCTCATCAGTCCTCATGCTTGCCAGGTTTTTCGCCACTCGTTTTCTATACTGGATTGAGGATGTGTTGAGGATTAAAGGACTCTCCGTGCATTGGGAGCCTAATAATATTAATTTTAAATTTTTAAATTTAATAAGCAAAGGCCTCTTTGGCCTCTTTCCTTCTCACAGCAGATAGTTACGAGGTTAAGAAACTTACCTATGAACCGTGATAGATCACTACCGTTTTCTGTCGCTATGATTTCATATATTGAATGTAGTAACAAAGAAGCGTGCAATTCACCTGATTTTAAGTGGCCCTTGCAACTCGAAAGCTTTTAGCTACTAGCTATGTACGATCGATTACATAAGTGCTACAGTTAATAACTAAATTTAAACACCTGATTTATGGGTGCGTCCATTAGATACGTGGAGAGCTTAGTGTAGCGAAGGGGTCAAGCCGAATCTCACTTGGGAGAGAAAGAGGGTTTCGATAAATATCACGTAATTTATTTTAAACAAAAAATTGTTTAAACATGTGAGAAAATTGTTTGAACTAGAACATATTTCTAGAGCATAATACACAGGCTGGCAACGCACTTGCGACTCCCCTGGTATTGCTAGCGTCTATGGACGGCGCTGATCACTTAACATCAAGTGACTCGCCTGTTCGTTTGCGTCCTATTATATTTTAAAAAGTAGCGAAAATTACACAGTTCTTCTATGTATTAAAATCCATGAATCCATGATGTAAAGTTATTGAGTATTGATATTTTGAAGTATAATGTAATCATTATTATAACTAAATGTAAAAATAGTAAAAAAGTGAAAGTAATCATCAAATTAATAGAGAAATTGTGTTCTTTAAAATAAATGTAACGCATTTATCATCAAAATACAAATTTTCAAAAATCTCGTATGAGATTTGATGCAGGGTCGAGACAAATCTCACGACAGGGGGTGAAGGATGTGTCAAAAAATCTTTAAAAACGCCTCTCGTAATTTATGGACCAACCCTTACTTGGTAAGGTCATCGAAGAAAACAGTCCATGATACAATAAGACCATATCCGCCACAACGAAGTCACGGCCACCTGCTAGTAAAAAATAATACAATAAACTTATCCATGTAGTTATTATTTCAATCAATACATCGTAGTCCGGTGAAGCTGTGAAGACCCTGCCAGGTCAATAGCGTAGTCAGTTCGAGAAAAAAAAATCAATACATCACTATTTCCGTATACTCTAATTTAAATTTCGTAAGAGATATGAAAAAGAAACCAGGATAATAAACCTGGCACCTGACCGGGCTATAAACTCATTTGACGACTTCTTAATAACGTAATAAACTTTATTATTGCGTTTTGAAAAGTTCTACTTTATACTATGACATTTTTATTGCTGTTTCATTCTTAGAAGATGAATGACGAATTGTCTTTTTTTATGTCATAGAAGGCAAACGAACAGGTGGATCACATGATGTTAAGTGATCACCGTCCATAGGCACCAGCGAAATCAAAAGAGTTGCAATTGCGTTGCCAGCCTGTGTTAGTGGGGAAAAGGGAGGGGAATGGGAAGAGAGGTGGGCCTCCAGCGCTCTCACTGACCGAACAAAACGCAACAATGCAAGCACTGTTATTCACGTTGGTGTTTCTATGGATCGGGTGGTACTACCTCGGGCGAGCCGCTGAACCCAATAATAGGCCTCAGCGTGACTCTATCACCTGCTAAACTTGTCAGCGGTACTTTATGTTTTGTACAAAGAATTACATGTTACACTAGAAAAGTTTGAAAACGACCAACATAGAAATTATGATGGATTACTTGATAGGCTGTTCGGACACAGCGTCGATGGACATAGGTTCGAATCCTTGCAACTGAGTCGGAGCGCGCGGTGAAGGAAAACATCGCGATAAAACCATAGCATGGTGGTATAGGGTATTTTTAGGTTTACCTATATAGTGTATAGAGGAGAGTGTTTGGGGGTGGTATATACCACCCTCAAGGTGAAAATCTGTCGCGGAGCGCCTGTTGGTGTTTTAGGGCAGCTACACTTGAGAGCCTAGATATCTCTAGATATCTTTAGGGATCTCTAGGTTTGGCGTGTTTACGTCTTAGACCACGCCGTCATTTAACATCAGATGAGTCATGATTGTCGGATGTCTACATTTAATGAATTCCCAATAGACCTAAGGGAAACTGAATCACTGAATGTATTTAAAGCAAAATTAAAAATGTATTTCAAAGATAAATAATTTAATATAAAATGCGCATTCTCTGAAATTTGCTCTGTTGTTAACATACGTTTTTATATATTTGCATTTTTGTATCACTGGATGTTGATAAAATCTGCAAATATGAATCGATATTTATTAGTGAATTTCAATTATCAAAGTAACCTAAAGATTACTGAATTTATATTACTGAAGTGTCTTTTGTTTGTTCGCACTAATTTCGAAATAGGTAGATTTTTACGTGACATTTACTTGCAGATAGACGACTTTTTAGAGTAATATCAAGGATACATATCACTATGCTTTTTTTCAAGAGCTGCACAGTAGTAATAATATAAAAAAATTAAGATATTTCCATATAAAAAAATAAACAATAGACAGCTTATAACATTTTTCAAATCGAACCCATAGTTCTTCAGATTAGTTCGTTCTAGCAAACAAACTCTTCAGATTTATAATTAAAAAAAACTAATATTAGTATTGATATTAATAAATGTCTAGAAAGTTGGAAATTATGTTATTATTGCATAACGAATGTTACGAAAAGATAATGTATAGTGTATTCGTTTATAAAGACACAAATGCAGACGAAGTCGCGGTTAACCACTAGTTGATTATAAATCAAAAAGGTGTAAATACATGTTAGACTTCGATCAATATATTAGGTCGAAGTCAACGTCAACATATATAAAACATTAATACATCAAGCAAACCTATCTAGCCGAATTAACCCATATATTTTAACCACAATTACGAGAGACCAGCTTATCTTTTCAAATAATAAAGCGTTTATATTAAGTTATTATAGTATACTAGCTGACCCGTGCAACTTTGTCTGCACCAAGTATATTAATTACTACCGATTTCAATTATATTTTTAAACGCAAAAAACCTAATACCCGATTATAGCGACACCTGCAATTCTCAATTGTGAAACCAAACTATCCAGGAACTCACTACACCCAGTTAGTATGTAAGAAATCTTTTAAAATAAGCCTAGCATCCGTTTGCAGCATCACCAATTGGGTCCAATTTAGTTGTTTGTTCTATAAGAATTAGTAAGTATACGTGAAATCTGCATCCAAACTTAATCTTGTCAAATTTATTTTACTTTTAACATATAGTCCATCATCTTTTTAACTGATATATTAAACTTAGATATATATGGTGTCGGGGACTTCTTTGTAAAAGTAATTAACATTTTTGCTATAGCATTTACTCTTTTTATCACGCTTTTTTATTAGCTTCACCTGTATGTATGTATGTAACCGACCCCTTTGAGCTCGATTTTGTCCAACTTTGAACGATCAGATTTAATTCAAACTTTGCACACCTGTCAAAGGTCAATAACAATGCAATAATCTGAAAAAAAAAGTTAAAAAATTTAACTGAAAAATGAAAAATAAATAATAGTTTAAAAAACCCCGCTTTCATAAAAAATCCACTTAAAAAACAGAAAATAAAATTTAATAAATTTGGATTAAGAATAGTGTAAATTAGAAATAAATGTATATTTTTGTAAAAAGTAACAACAAATGATAATGACCTCCAGATATCAGTATTTTTATTGTTTTTTAGATGGATTTTTTATGAAAGCGTGTTTTTTTAGTTTTTTTAAACTATTATTTATATTTCGAACGTTCAAGCAGCGCACCTCATATTATAGAATTTTGCTAATTTTAATTACATTTATCGTGATCAATTATTGAAAATATATATGTAGCGAAAAAATGAGTCTAATATACTTTTCTAACAGTAAAAGAATTTTCAAAATCGTATATCGTCGTTCGTTTCGTTTCGTTATCGTTTCAAAATAGTAGTACCAGAGATTACCCCGAACATCCAAACTCACTAACTTTAACTTTATAATATTGGAGTTTAATAAATTTATTGGTACCACTTTACACTAGTCAAACTACTCGACCACCAAAATTTTATTGTTGTACATTATATGAATGTCATTTTTATAACTACTTGATACTGTAAGCTATCCAAAGAAATATTAGAAAGTGCCTTACAATCGTGCTATAAGTAATTTCGGTGTTTTCCTTCAGCGACACTCTATTTTCTTGTCAGTTGATCAACTATTACGCTTTCGTCACATGTATTCGTCGTGCAGTAGGCCATCTGTTTTCCCTTCTTTATGTCCGACTCCAGCTACATTTGGAAATTTAACGGTTTGTCGAATTCCGCTCGCGATGTAAATAATGTATGGAGGTCGTTTTTTAACCCTGTATCATGAACTCCAATTAGAGTTTTGGAACTGGGACGAGGGTGTACATATTCACATGATATACCTATTTATATCATTAATGCGGAGTGAATGTGGGATACGCGCGTCGAAATTTTCTCGCTTTTTCCGTATGTTTATTGACTCGGTCTGTCTAATTTTACTTTTTAAATTACTCTGAAACGTATAGTTTATAATAATCGGAATGTGATTGATGGAATAAGTAATAAATATATACATAGTTATTAAGAATTACCCGCGACTATGTCTGTGTTAAATTTAAATAGAAAATTTAATGACTATAATATCCATTTTCATGTCACCAAATGCCAAGTTATAGTGAAATAGATAGCATATAAACCTCGTCAAACAGAACGCATTCTTAACGCACACCAAAGTGTAATTACATCGCGTACTAGCGCCGTGTTCTATTGTACTATTCAAGTGGAAACCCGTCAAACATAAAGCGCTAGCGTCACATGCGTGGCGTACTTCTAGCGCATTAGTACGCGACGTAATTACCCTTTGACGCGCGTTAACAGTGCGTTTTGTGAGACCTTTAGACCTTAGTAAAAGACACGGAGGTATACAAACTTTTATAGTTCATCGATCTCAGATATATCGATAACCATTTTTATGCTTATATCCATAGTATCCTTTTTATTTAAGAGCCGGCAACGTATCTGTGATTCCTCTTGTGACGCAGGTGTCCATGGGCGGTGGTGATCACTTACAATCAGGTGACCCACATGTTCGTCTCCACTGATGGTATACAAAAAATTACATAAAATATTGTTTATGTGTCAAATTGTTTATGACATAAACAATAAGGAGACAACAATGTATAAGATTGAAAGGAAAGGTCGATGAAAAAAAAACGACGCGTTTCTGATACCGGGAATCGAACCCGAGCCTCCTGGGTGAGAGCGTGGTAGCCCAGCCACTAGACCATATCGGATAAACAACACAGTTAGAAAAAAAGGAGGAGCTCTGAAAGTCACTATTCCTTGAGTTTAAGTTATACTGAACAAGATGGCCTGGCGGACGTTGTCCCGTCTTGATAAACAAAAACCTTGACCAATTATATACCTAAACCTTCCCTATGAATCATTTTATCAATTGGTAAAACCGCATAAACATTCGTTCAGTAGTTCTTGAGTTTATCACGAATAGACAGAGAGAAGCGTTAGGGAATTATGTTTTACATACCATATCTAATACACTTTAAAAATTATATGACCAATTAATCACGATTTTAAACTGTAATAAATAAGAGAAAACCAAAAAGTTCTTATTAAAAAAAGGAGAGAACTTTAATTAACCTACAATTACACCTCGTATACATCTCGTTAATTAATAAATGTTCACAAATAAAATAATTTTCTAAATAACACGTGTTTTTGAAAAATATGTGTCGCATTTAATTAAAATTATACACGCGAGTTTGAACACGCCACACGCATTCCTCTATTTATTATACGGAACACATTAATTTATTAATTATGAAATGAAATGAGATCTGTTGTGAAGAGAAACTATATTAATAATATAAAAAAATGACAGCAATTTTTAATTTGATTTGACGTCTCACAACTTTTATACATTGAAAACAAATAATAACCCTTCAACAATCTTTTTAGCTCGTCAAATGAAACAATAAAATATTTTTGCGTGTTCACAAAAATCAAACAAATATTTATGATTCGTACTTAGCAAACTTCGTTTCCGCGTATTCTACTTTCGACTAGTTTTCGTCCGCGGCTTCACTCGAGTTAAGCTAGATTTTATATATTCTTTTCTGTATTCCTATTAGTAAAGTAGTTAAGATGTGCAAGTGTATAATATTGATATTGATTTTCTATTGAGTACATTATGTATTATTTTGAATGACAACATATTGTCTTTTGGTAACACTGAGCTTATCCAACGTACACCAAGGTATCTATCGCAGAGCAGCGTTTTCTCCAGCTTACTTGAAAATCCATATAGTTTGGTCAATTTAAACAATATCTTTAAATTATAGTCTATTTTATTCTGATGTATAAGCTACATGAATAGTGAGCGAATTTGTCATCTAAAAAATATAAACAATACAAAATTGAAGTTTATCCAAAGAGTCATTTTGTAAACTTAAGATCTGCTTTAATAGGTAGTTTTTTTTAATAGCTGATCCCTGCGACTTCGTTTATTATCTCAATTGATTGGTTATATCTGAAAAGGATTAGACAGGGGTGTAAGGGGTGTCGAATAACATCATAAGACTTAAAATACCCAAGCCAACCTCACCTGCACGTGGTGCTCCCTGCTGATTTACGAACGAAGCAATGGCGAAAGCGGGGTAGTAGGGTTTTACAGCCTGACTGGGTCGCAACCACCATTCGCTTCTGCGGGTCGCGTTTCGGGATTGGCCTGTGCATAATCAGTTTTTTGCAGGCCGGCATGACAGTGGCGATTGGTGATCGATAGTGTGTCACTCGGTGGTCGCCATTGTTTTTTGATTGTACTGTGCTTACCATCAGACATTGCGCCGTGCTACAATTAAAAAAAGACAGCGTTTTCGACAACAGCTCCTAGGCGACATGACTTTTCACGACGCTTTCAACATTTATTGTTATATTTCAACCAACCTTGCTCGGGAATCACTCTATCTATTAATAAACCACATGAAAATCCACTCAGCCGTTATTCAGCTTATCGCGAACAGAAATACAGATACACAGAGGATTTTGTTTTATAGTATGTAGCGATTAGGATTAGAGCTTGACGAGCTAGAGCTAGATTTTTTTTTCCTCGAACTGACTACGCTATTAACCTGGCAGGGTCTTCACAGCTTCACCGGACTAGAGCTAGAGCTTGTAGCTAGAGCTACACGTTAGAGCTTGTCTTAGTTAAAGATATCTTTTTGCTAGCGACTAACTCTGCGTTTGTTGTTCTCTAAAATGTGCCTTTTTTCTGTAGGCTTGCGTTTCAAACATAACTTTTATCTAAAAGCCAAGTTTATAAGCAACATTCCCTTTCTGCACTAAACCTTTTTTGGAAGAGCAACTAGTTACTGGCGTGAAAGAGCCACATGAGGCCCGCGAGACGCGATTTGTCAGGCACTAAGCTAGACTACTGTACCATTTCTTTAAAATCCATTCAGTAGTTTTTGCGTCCATCAAACTCACCCACATTAGGGCCCAATCGTAAACAAATTAATCGTGCATATTTATCCTTTATAACTCCTATACAACTCGGCTTTATATAATAAATACACTTGATTATTGCGGTAAATAAAACAGTACGAAGCAATAAACGGTACAATATACATAAGAACACTTGATTATATCATTTGGCACCAAACTCGCGTAATTTACGAACCGAATATTTATCATTTGGATAAATCGGCGCTTTTCTAAAGAACCTACCGACAATTGATTAATATTCGTTCATAATTCTTTCGTACGAGCTTTAATCTTTAATGCGGTCACCTCCATCCAAATTGTAATGGTCAGATAAATTGTTGTTAAGGCTAGTTCATGCTGTATGAAATTTAAAAAAATCGATGTCAATACAAAATATCAGTATTTCATATTCTCGTACACAAGTCGCTATACTACGTATCGCTAGACAGATGCAAGCGTAGTACGCCGCGAGTATGTCGAGGTCATCGGTGACGCGTACCCATACGTTTTCACAAGCCAAATAAGTTTCACTTCCTCCACGTCTACACACGCTATATATGTACATTATATATTTAATATATCCGTTCACTGTGCAGTTATTTATGGAAACTTTAAAGCGACGTAAAAGCATGACGAGAAAAAAGATCTGAACTGTATACGTGCAAAATAAATGGATATTTTTTTTATCATAGGATGTATATAAAAATATATAATTTTCCGATACCGGGAATCGAACCCGAGCCTCCTGGGTGAGAGCCAGGTATCCTAGCCACTAGACCATATAGGATGTTACAAGAAGTTTAAAATTATAATACTTATGTTTTAGATAATTCAATTATTAGAATAATCTATATATGCATACATATATTTAAATGGATATTGGTATACATTATTTTGCGGACTTATATATTAATACGTGAAGCCAAAACTTTGTACCCCTTTTTAAGCGAATTGCCCGAACGGATGAACTTGAAATGTAGCATAGTTAAAGTTTATATAGAGGAGAAGTGCACAGAACTATTTTATTAATATAAAATGCACTAAAAACATATTAAATTAATTAAAATATACATTACTCACACTACTGCTTGAATGGCACATAATATATACACATATGTAAATGAAAAAGACGTTTTGACATCCTTCATTTTACTCATGGTCCAATTACCATTTTTCATCCTACATTGTTTACGTTTCATATTTTCCATGCCCTTTGAAGGGTCAAATTATATTATAACTTAATTTTAATATAACATAATATGCAAATTTATAATATGCATTAATAATGAATTAAACTGAAATAATTATTTTTCTCTATGGCTTTATTGAAATGAATTATGGTCAAATGCCGACCACTAGGCGACGACTAGTCGAACTTTATCATAAAATTTGGCAAACGAATTTTTTCATAGAGAGGAATTGTATGTAGTATAATATTGTGTATATATTATAGATTATATTATAATCTATATAGCTGAAATATTTAAATAAAAGTTTAATTATATTTAAACCGACTTCGTACACATGAATCCCAAGCTTTATAAAAAAATGTAGAATTTCTCCCGCCATTAAATATCGTAGCCGGACCAAAACATTACATAGAACTGATCATTAACATTTAGGTATTCACTAAAAAGATATATTGTTATATCTTCAGGCGTAAAACAAGCAAATGGGACACGGATTCTTATGAAAAGATAATATTAAGATCGGATGACATATTCGTGTGAACAAATAATATTGTAAATTCCTTTCAATAGGGTTACCGGGATTTGAAAACGATTTTTCTTTAGATAGATTTTTCTTTTTCATAATATTTTTTTTATTATGAGTAGAAAGACGGCGATTCTTTGAAGCGCTGATGGTTCTGTGATTAATTTGTTCGGATACCACCTCGATCGATGTTAGTCTGGAATCTTGCAACTATTCATTTCTACGGTTTTTCAGTTCGAATTACAACAAAACTATTGAATTTTAGTAAACATAATGGTGAACTACAGATACATTGAACCTTTAATAATGTTATGGAGAAGATTGTTTTTGAAGTATAAACTTCTTTAGGCGCGTTGAGCGGTATTCTTGGCAGGATTGATCTTGAATAATAATATTCAATTAAATTAAATTAATATTCAACTTGATCCCTTCCTCACCTTTTCATAACCGCACCACACGTGCTGGTCTTCGGAGCCACAGTTTTACGGTAAATCTTATTTGGGCACGAACTAAAAAGTTCGCAACATCTTATCTTTGCCGTACCGTGAAGCTGTGGAACAATCTCGGGCCAGTGTGTTTCCTCGTTCCTATAACATGGGGTCCTTCAAGCGCAACGTGAAGAGATACTTACGCAGGCCGGCATGACAGCGGCGATCGCCGATGGATAGTATGTCTCTCGGTGGTCGCCATTGTTTTTGGATTGTACTGTGCTTACCATCAGGCACAGTACAGTCGCTTTGCCGAGCTACAATAAAAAAAAAGGAGATAAACTTATAGTTTGCGTAATGACATGCTAATAAGCGTGACTGGCCGTATTGCGCTTGCTCGGCTTGCCTCAGACTAGCGACGTGTAGTATAGCGGCCTGTGTACTGTGTAATATTGTTTTTTTGTCTGTGTGTCAGTGTGAGTCTGTGCAGCTCATCATATGTTTGATTGTTTTAAACTTTATAAAAAATATATAATCATTTCTCCGAGTGTCAATGGATGTAAATACCAGACTTACGTTAATAATTTCAATATACTAACTATTCAAATTTAAATATTGTAATTCACACTATAATTAATTTAAAAAATCAAAAGAGATCACAGTTATTTAATTGCTTTGAGTTTTCACTTCTGTCGGCAGTTCTTATGACTACCTTGACTTTTTTTAATTACGTTTCCATTAAAAAAAATCGTAGCCCTACGCAACGCGCAGCCTGATATTCCTGAAATCTCAGTAATTTTACAATTTTGTAGTGAACAAAAAACAATTGTTTATGCTATATATTATCAAATTTAACACAGAGTACATAATATCCATGTTATGTTTACAATATCTGAGAAAAAAAAATCGTTTTAAACAACATTTCACCACTTTGTCGAAGTTACGTGGATCTTAATTTGTATGCAATAATGTCCAATTTAGTATGAAAACACTGTGACAAAACGTAGCGGTGGGTCATCTATTAATGTTCATGTGGTAAAATAGCATCTCAACTAACTAGCCTCCTCTTGTAGGTTTATTGCATATTACCATTTTAGACCATTGATATATAAAAACCAAAGATACACTGTTAACGTCTCAAAACCGTCCGCATAAAGTGAGCGCATAATTGAGAATTCTGCACTAATTTCAAATAGTCTCTCATCACTTCTTTGGACTTTTTGTACACTGCTTTGTAAAAACAACTTTGAGTAATTTTCGTAAGGTTGTATTTGCAAAAACATAATTTTATAGTACATCTATAACTACTTCGTTATATCGGTGAGTTTTTTGGGACGATTTTGAGTGTTACTTTTATTCGAGACTGTGCATCTTGGGTTTTTATATGTCAATGTTTTAGACCGTATCTTTATTTAATATTAGCTGTAATTGTCACAGAACCCTAAAAACTATTTATATGTATCAAATGTATATAGGTATAACGCAGGTCGATAAACTCTAATACAATTTGATCATGAAAATTGGCACACGTTTTCTTACGAAGAGATTTTTTATGTTATTAATTTGGCGCTAGTAAATATTTCATTTTTTATTTTACGTTAATGAATTTACTGAGGTATGCTATAAAAATACGCGGTAATCACTACATATTTTAAAATAAAGTCCTCCGCCGTGTTCGTTTGCCTGTTCGCAATAAACTCAAAAACTACTAAACGGATTTTCATACGATGTTCATAAATAGATATAATAATTCACGAGGAAGGTTTACGTATACAATCTTTCAAGATTTTATGTTAATTCGTTAAAATATAACTTCGTATTTATAATATTCGTAAGGATTTATTAAGTATAACAACCAAAGAAAACGGTTTTTGTATATTTTATCTGAAAATCCAATAATAATACATGCAGTATTAGTAAAAAATTGACTTATCATATAAATTAGGAGTAATGTGTGAGCTACTCTGTAACACTTCTATTTCTTTGAATAACACATTTCTTCTTAACATGTTTGAACAATGATTCATACACATTCTTTGTATGCGTTACTAGTAAAATACTTCCATTTTAAAATACAATTAACCAGGTATACTACTCCGTTACATATTTGCTCAAAAAAGTAATGTATACATTACGCGTACTGACTCCCGTGACAGATCCGATACATTGGTATTTAGCAACGGAAGTCAATAGTGTTAAGTTTACCAACAGAGTTCCTAGATAGACTAACATTAACACCGGAAGTCCGTGGAATGTAGTATTTTAGAATATGTTTTAATAACTTATATATGAATATGTATTAAGTTCGTTATAAAAGTTACATAAGAAACAACCTTATATCGTGTAATTTAGTTATAAGTCAAAATCAGTGATGGGTTAGGTTGATTCTTTTAAAAAAAAAAAAAAAAAAGGTTGTTTTTTTTAATTTAATTATACAAGTTTAATTATTATTTGCTGTTTTTTTTTCGACTACCCGAAGGTGTATAATATTTTAAAGCATATATATGTTTATCTAATTCTTTAGTTTAATCTGTAACAGAAATTGCTTCATGAATTTTCTGGTGTTAACGATCGTCAGATTCTCATTAACTTTGTAAGCTGCATGGACTATTTTATATTATTTATTAGCTCTTGGGTAACTTTCGTCATATTAACGTTAGAGTATATGAAATATTAACTGGTTATTTATCACCGTATTTACTTTAAAATGATTAATAACGTATCCACATCGGACACACCTAATGTATGTAGGCAATAAATATACGTAATTATAACAGTTCATATTGTAGCCAGCCAACTGTGTCGAGCAAGTGACGACAACACGATCTAATTTAATATGAAATAATAAATTAGTTACAAAACCTTATTGAATGTGATAATAGAAATGATATTCTACAAAATAATGCTTCACAATATCACCCGAATATTTTAATTAAGTTTTTTGAAGTTATACTTCTTTTGGCGCGTTAGGGAAAAATGATGAGGGTAAATTTTTACGATGCGCGCGCACACCGTCACGAAAAACCGACACCCTGAAGATGGCTATAGTCAACATTTTGTTTCTTTCTATTTGTTTGTATTAAAACTGTCAATGTATTAAATACCTTTTTTCTATTGTTAGTGTCGTTTTTTCTACAATAAAGCAGAGGAGATAACATTTTAGAAAATATTTTTATCTTGTTACGTCAAAGAAGTATAACTTCTAACGCGTGTACATAAGCACACACACACTTTTTTATGCTTTAGTCTTTATGTAAAAATGAAATTTAATAATGATTAAATAACAGCGTTTAAAGAGTCTAATCTCCAAAACGGGTGAACTGATTTGATAAGACTTTTACAAACAGATGGGAAACTTTCTAGAGTACTTTATAAACTAAATATCATAACGCTTCTTTATGGGAGCTAAACAGGTCTCAAAACATAACAGACATCATTTAATTTCTAAGAGGGTCAATGTTGATTTAAGCTGTAATGGCATACAATTTGCGTATTTTAGATGAAATGAGGAATGGGAATTGGGATTCTCAATGTGTAGGTCTGATATGTTAGGCGCATGGTCTAATCAACTGAGCTATTTTGTTTTGGAATCCTAGTGACGAACCACTATACGTTAATTCCGCTATCATTACATAGTATAAAACAAAGTGCTCTGCCGCGTCTGTCTGTTATTGATAAACTCAAAAATACTTAACGCATTTTCAGTCGGTTTTCACCAGTAAATAAAGTCATTCAGGAGGAAGGTGTAACTATATAATTTGTCAAGGTTTTTTTTATTATCAGGGGAGGATTACGTCCGCCGGGCCCGCTAGTAGACTATAAATTCCTTATTTCGAGACTTGTTAACTTCTGCCCATGAAGCAATAAGGGAACTAGAACAGATAAAAAACACTTGTGTAAATGTTTACGTGTACATGGGAAAGGGGTAAGAACATTGCTTACTTTTACTGACGGGGGACGGGGGACGGAACGGGGGGGGGGAGAAATTACAAAAATTACGTAATACTTGAACGGGTCCTTAGTGAAATATATTCAAATTGAGTGTGATATAAATAATTTAATTCATCATACTGTTCTCCTTCATTGACAGCTTTATCTGCAGAGCAACCAGTTTATCAACTATCAGAAAATACAGTAAGCAAGAACGAACAAAGTGTTACCGAGAATAACCGAAGTGTGAATGCCTATGTCAGTATTGCGTCGCGTTCTTAGTGACGCTATCGGCTTCTTATTCAACATTCGAAATTTATCTAAGTTTGTAGAGTAATGGAAAGTTTTGAAATACTAAACGTCTGTGTGACTACCGTGCTAGATTATTTTAATAATGATTGAATAAAATAGAGTAGGAAAACATTTATCTAGATACGCACTCATTTTTGACATTGATGGTTCTATTAAAATCTAGACAAAGATAGGTTAAGTCTAGGCTATTGAACGAACGTGCAATGAACCCGCCCAATGGCGTCACATCCCGCGAGATTGACAGCATTAAAACTTCCGCTATTAAATTGGAGATCTTTTTAAATCCAAGTTTTAATGGATGCTATAAATAGTGGCATTTAGGTCGCACTAGAGATAAGGTCTTTGGTTTCAGTTGAGTTTTTTTTTAGAAATTAATTTCATATGAAATTCAGCCGCATTCGTGACCTTTGCTACACACAAAAGCAAACTAATTGTAAATTAAATTTTTAATAAATTCAACGTAGTTACATTTTAGTTATAAATATTTGTCAAAGATGAACTTTGAAAAAAATTTCTATAACAAATTGCCTATCAGATGTTTTAGCTCTGATAAAGTCAATGTTGTAATTTGCAGTAAGTGGTAGTACATCTACAATTAATTTAACTCTAGTAAAGAGTGAGAGAGATAGATGTACCAAGACATGTATGTATTTTTATTTACGACTACTTGTGCTCTCGACTTCGTCTGCATGGAGGTTTACTTCAAAACAGTGATCAATAAAAACATCTCAATGTATTAAGTCCATTTACTTGTCTACGTTTCTCTCGTACTTACGCCGCATCGTCATTTAAACTACAATAGCTTTTGATAGAGTGGACCGATTTTAATGAAACAAACACTAAGTTACTCCCGAGGACATGCCTTATGATTTTCTTGTTGAGGTTTCATTGTGAACCCCGTACTTTAGCAGTAACGCGTGTTCATACAAACATACAGGCAGATATAGAAATAGACAAACATTTCTAATAATGATTGGAATGTATTCTATTATAATACTTATGCCTAGACACCTGCCACAATTCATCACGAAAAGTAAAGTCACGTCACCTTTAATTTTTTTTTATATGTATAGAAAAAGATATAATAAGGTAAACGGTATCGAACCATTAAGTCTAAGGAGAGACGTCGCCTCCCTATGTGTGTTCTACGGTTTGTATAATGGGTTATGTTCCGAGGAATTGTTCAACCTTATGCCTGTGGCTACTTTTCACCATCGTACCGCTCGTTATCGGGTGAAAATTTATCCTCACACACTGGAACCGAAATGGTCACACACGGTCCGATTTCAGAGGGGTGTCTTCCCACGCACACTTCGGTTGTGGAATGAACTTCCTGCTGGGGTTTTTCCTAGGGGCATACAATATGGCATTCTTCAAAGGGAAAGTATATAGGATATAAAAAATCGGCAGCGCGCATGTGACACCTGTGATGTTGCAAGTTGCGGTGACTGCTTAACATCAGGCGGCCCGCATACATGTTTCTTACCATCGTAGTAAAAAAAATTAGAGACAAGAGAGTCCTGCCTTGATAATAAATAAAAATCTAAAATTCAACCGCATTGCCACCTGCCGGCTTCAATTGTGAATCTAAACCATTCTCGGATTTACTGGAACACGCACCAAAATTTCATCAAAATCGGTCCAGCCGTTAAGGAGGAGTTCAGTGACATACACACGTACAAAAGAGATTTATATATAAAGATTATATTGTAATTAAATGATATATATTATTGAAATATGTAACACCTGGTAAATTAAAAAAAAAATGTAGCAAATACATGGACAATATAATAGTGAAAAAATATCTATATTATTAATATTCTATAATCTCTTATCTTATCTTATCTCTATAATCTTCTATATCTAATAACTCATTAATGTCAGAAACTATTGGTCCGATATAAAAAAAGTCTTTCAGTGTTAGATAGCTCATTTATCGAGTAAGGCTTATAGGCTATATATCATCAAGACCAATGGGAGCGGAGCACCAATCAAGAATGTTTTAAATTCGGGGTTCTTTTTTCCTTTTAAGAGCTCTCGCTGTGTGCGCTGCGTAAACAGTAGATAACTATTCCACACGAATGAAGTCGCGGATAGAAGCTAGTATAATATAAAATATAATAAATAATAGAAATTAAGCGTTAGAACATATTAAAATCATGCCATGGTATTGCTACAATGGCGCACAATTCAGCATGTACTGGCTGCCACCTTTGCAACTGACCCCAGCACTGATTTGCAATTGTGGCTATCTATGAATAAAGAATTTTTCTAACGCGAGAATAAAAAGAGCGTTACCAAGAATTATGATATTTATTATAGTTCGTAATAACTAACGATTGTTTATACGATTCTTACTGATTTATTTTAATACATTCCATACAATGTTATGAGCGCTTCATCTACCCATACTTTCACATTATATTAAACAGCATTTAAAAGACGTAAGGCACTTTAATCAAGTATTTAATTTATAACTCGTAGAATGTTGTTTATGTAAACTGGTGGTTATTTAAATTACTTAGAGCCGCTTTTTCTTTTGTAAGCAAAATAACTAGGGCATTGCACTTTTTGGCGGGATCTTGGAACATCATGTAGTGGATTTTATATTTTATTCATAGTCTTGGTTTATTTGACTCTATATTTTGTGGTGTTTACTTAATATTATAGTTCGGTTATTGTGCACAAGTGAGGTGAATGGAAAATGATACCAAGGAGCGTGGATTCTGACTTGCTACAAAACCTGTCTGAAAATTCTAACAAGACGACCACTATCTTGTTAGAACATTGAAATGATCGAAGGAAACTTGAAATATCATTAGCTACTCAGTAACGCCACACTAACTACACAATAATCTTGTACTAGAAGATCGGTGGCCAAAAAAAAAAAATACTAGGGTATTTTTTGTTATTTATGAATCGATTGGAACTGGAACTGGAACTGGAATTGGAAGATTCAATTTACAGACCCGATCTCCTCGAGCGTCCGCAATAGAATACCTCGCCTTCAAAATCAACTCTTTTACAAACCCCCCGCCCCTTCGTGCGTCACTCCCAATATTTAGATGGCGACACCGTGTCGTCATTATTAATGAAATAAATTACTCGAAACTCTTCGTACGAATTATCGTTCGCTTTACCTAGATTAATTAAATGACGTAAACCACTTTCTTCCAGATGGTTGGTGAGGGTAATAGAAGATGTCGAAGGTGGAGAGTTAAAGACGCGTCAAGGCTGGGTACCGGCTCACGTGCTGGAGGAGAAACAAGCACCAGAAAGAGACCAGACTGCGTTGGCAGCCAGAAGACAGTAAGTAGATCACGGCTCTTTTTCAACAGTAAAAACACTTGAGGGATCACTTTTTGGTCAGTCGTCATATGAGCCACCAAAAACGAATTGAACTTATGTTAGTAAAAACATGTATCATGCAAAGATAAACCAGATCGAGTTTCTGGCCGGTTCTTCTTGATGATTGGTTTGTCTTTCCAAACCGGTGGTAGTCTTGACGTTCAAGTGTCTTTCCAGGGCCTAAACTGAATAAAGTATTTTTGATTTATTAAGTCACGAGGTAATAATATTATATAAACAGTGAAATAAATATCGATTCTGGAGCATAACTTCTAGCTTATTTATGATATATTATAACTTACGTATATTACCTGCTTAGGTTCAAGTATAAGTTTTGTTACATATACAATAATTTAGAATATAAATTACTAAAGCAATCGTCATATAGGTCGACCAATTGTAATGTTTTTAACAGCTTTAAATGAATAATTAATTTCGCAGCTTTATTAACTGTGGTTATAAATTTTTATCACTTTTACTGCTATCAAATTATTTGTTAACGATGAAATGCATATTCATTATTCGTACTGTTATATTCAATGTGAACAATACGATGTTTACTTTTTCACACATATTGGTTATTCTGTTGTTTTTTTTTTTTTACTTTATTTTTGGCAACCAATCTTTTAGATTATTACTGCCATTGTCAAGTAGTTAATAGTATTACAAGTTCTTCTTCCATTCCATTTTGGCAACCAGTCTTCTAGTAGACCATCACTGCCATTGTCAAGTGAGTATCGATATTACAAGTTTCTTGATATAATTTCAATGAACTAACAAGATGGTGGCCAACTTGTTAGAACTTTCCATGGAATGTTTGTGGCATCTCAGAATTCATGGCCCGTGGTATTATTTTCCATTCACTTCACTTATGCACAATAAACAAACTATATTACATAAAACACCACCAATTTTACACAGTATAGAGTCAAGTACCACAAGATTATGAATAAAAAATAAAATCCACTACATGAGAGACGAGATACCGCCAAAAACTCTATTCTGTTGTTTATTCACACGTTAGGATAACACCGGCCGATCCATACTTTCTTATTAAATATTCGATATAAGTTTGTATGTTATGCTTTCACGCCTTAACAAACCGATCGTTATGAAACTTAGCATACACATTGTCAGGAGTAAAGACAAGAATAGGGTACTTTGTAATCAGAGAAGTAATACTTTTTTGGTAGGTGAAATGTACATCAACGCAAGTGAAGCCTTAAGCAGAAGTTAAAAGTAATAATGTCTGAAAACGGATAATCAACCGCAGAATAATGATGTCTTAGATAATTTATTATCTTCTGCGCAGATATAATGCATGTATCACATTTGTCCGTTTCCAATTACCAATAAAGCACCGAAAATAAGTACATATACTACAGGTTTTGGCAAATTTGAAATGCGACTGATCACTCAGAACTAATGCAATTGTAATGTTTTTAACAGCTTTAAATGAATAATTAATTTCGCAGCTTTATTAACTGTGGTTATAAATTTTTATCACTTTTACTGCTATCAAATTATTTGTTAACGATGAAATGCATATTCATTATTCGTACTGTTATATTCAATGTGAACAATACGATGTTTACTTTTTCACACATATTGGTTATTCTGTTGTTTTTTTTTTTTTACTTTATTTTTGGCAACCAATCTTTTAGATTATTACTGCCATTGTCAAGTAGTTAATAGTATTACAAGTTCTTCTTCCATTCCATTTTGGCAACCAGTCTTCTAGTAGACCATCACTGCCATTGTCAAGTGAGTATCGATATTACAAGTTTCTTGATATAATTTCAATGAACTAACAAGATGGTGGCCAACTTGTTAGAACTTTCCATGGAATGTTTGTGGCATCTCAGAATTCATGGCCCGTGGTATTATTTTCCATTCACTTCACTTATGCACAATAAACAAACTATATTACATAAAACACCACCAATTTTACACAGTATAGAGTCAAGTACCACAAGATTATGAATAAAAAATAAAATCCACTACATGAGAGACGAGATACCGCCAAAAACTCTATTCTGTTGTTTATTCACACGTTAGGATAACACCGGCCGATCCATACTTTCTTATTAAATATTCGATATAAGTTTGTATGTTATGCTTTCACGCCTTAACAAACCGATCGTTATGAAACTTAGCATACACATTGTCAGGAGTAAAGACAAGAATAGGGTACTTTGTAATCAGAGAAGTAATACTTTTTTGGTAGGTGAAATGTACATCAACGCAAGTGAAGCCTTAAGCAGAAGTTAAAAGTAATAATGTCTGAAAACGGATAATCAACCGCAGAATAATGATGTCTTAGATAATTTATTATCTTCTGCGCAGATATAATGCATGTATCACATTTGTCCGTTTCCAATTACCAATAAAGCACCGAAAATAAGTACATATACTACAGGTTTTGGCAAATTTGAAATGCGACTGATCACTCAGAACTAATGAATATGGAACGGCAATATATTTGGCTACAGTCATAAATTTTAACTGCTCGTTAGGTACTTACATTTGGCAGAGACGCGCCTTGTAACATTGGCTACTTATTATCTCTAGGATGTCACTTTGACACATTGCCTTAGTATAATTTATTTATGGCCATGCATTGTAATTGTTTTTCGCATCTATTTGTGGGATTGGAGTACTCGTTGATACGCGATAACTGAAACATGGGTTTCCATGTTGTGTTTGTTATTTACATTTCCTGTACATAATATAATATTTCTTAGATTTCTACTTGCCTTTGGTGTGTTCCAAATTGTTGTCTTTTCTTCCCAAATTAGCATGTGTCCTAGAAGATGTAGGAACTTTGCAGAGACATTGAATCTATTTGGATGTCTCTAGAAATTACGCCCCTCTCTGTGCAATCCCTACAGACAAATGTAAGATATATAATAATAATAATAAAATTCTTTATTGCACACACGTTGAAAATATACAAAATTAGTCATCACTTTACAATATGTGTACAGTTAGGCGGCCTTATCGCTTAGAGCGATCTCTTCCAGGCAAACCTAAGGAGACATTTTATTTTCATAACTACCGGGTGCCAATATAAATAGACAAAAAAAAAATACAAAAACTATAGATAAAAGTAAAAAAAAAAACAAAAAAAAAAAGAAATAAAGCAATACAATAGTTATATTACGACAGCGAGAGGTAATGCCGGTGGAGATATTTTTTAAATAACGTCAAGGATCTTGCCTGTCTAATATCACAAGGGAGTGCGTTCCATAGGCGTACAGCTTGAACCGCATATGATGTACTATAAAATTTACTGTGACAGATAGGGAATTTGAGTATATGTTGAGAGCATAGACGGCGTGATGAAGAATCTCTGCAACCTAACATCTCGGATTTATATTGTAGGTAGGGAGGGGAATTGGGATTATGAAGAACGTTATACAGGAGGGACATGGTGTGGCTATTTCGTCGGGGCCGAATGGGTAGCCATTTAAGCTTTGAGCGGTATTCAGATACATGATCAAATTTTTTAAGTCCATAAATAAAGCGAATGCATGTATTCTGTAGCCGCTCCAATTTATTAATCAATTCCTCATTAGCGTCCAGGTAGCAGACATCAGCATAATCAATGATAAGCAAAAGTAATTACTCTGCAAGCATGACTTTAGTCGATGTAGGTCATAAATTGCGCATTCTTCTCAACGAAGCCATTGAAGCAAATATTTTTCTACTGACTTCACTCACATGATTTTTCCAAGATAGATTGTTATCAAAGATTACACCTAGATTTTTGGCTGTGGTGGAATGGGGAATTGTAACATTATTTAAGCAGATGGGTGCTAAAGAGTTTAAGTCTATATTGTGCAATTGCCTACTACTACCAATGAGTAAGAATTGGGATTTGTTTGGATTAAGAGACAGTCCGTGGGATTCAGCCCAGTGTCCCACCTTATGTAGATCTGAATTCATGACGTCTATTGCATTAGATAAATCAATCACTGGTGTTTGGTAATAAATCTGCAGATCGTCCGCATACAAGTGAAAAGAAGAGGAGAGAGAATTAGTTATAGAATTAATAAAAATTGAGAAAAGCAGTGGAGAAAAGCATATATATTATAAAAGATAATCTAGATCGAGTTCGTTGCTGGTTATTCTCTATAAATGGGTTATTTTCCGTCCAGGTGGTAGCTTTGCCGTTCATAAGCGCCATCTCATGACCTAAATTAAATAAAGTATTTTTGATTTTGATTTTATGTGTGCTCTACCTCATGTACAATAAAGAGTGTTCTGAGGAACTTTTTGATATGGTGTCCTCATCGCCGATTCCACCTCGCATTTGCCGTTGGATGGCTGCCCACCCGCACACTTTAAAACTTAATAAAATAGTTTCAACCATGAGGTTCTCTCTCATCTAGGTTGCATTATTGGTACGCTAGCGTTGTTGAATGGGTTACCAACTACGGCTTTCCGTCAGGGCTTATGACATGGGGCCCTTAAGAAGGGACTGAAACTCGCTCTTCAAGGTCGGCAAAACAACAGTGATGGTGTTGCAGTTATCCATAATATATCCATAATAAGTTCTTCAATCAGTTTACGAGCTTATTTACTATGATGTTTTAAGGTGTAACTTTTTTATATGGTTGTTTCTCGCGGAAATTTCTGAAGAGGCTTTTTTCCCGCTGATTCATATCAAGTCCATTATTAGCCTATGTAATATAAATTAATTATGAATAAACAAATTATTTTAAAAAGGTTTTCAAACAAAATCTCAATATTCAATACTTTTCGTAGACAATAAACAGTGAATACTTACAGAAAGTTATAAATACGCGAGTGTTGGCGTGAAACAGTCGTACTAAAACTCCAGGTGTTTCGATTAAAATGCCAAAACAAACGCTCAAAATAATCCGCTCGTTTGTGTCGAAATGCATTTTGCTATTGGAAATTAATCATATCAGCGTTCAGTTACATACATATGTAAATGTTTTCGTTTGCCAGCATCCGTTTTAGTAAGCGATTATAATGCTCATTTTCATGGTTTATGGATCGAGAAATGTCACCGGTACGTCCTTTTATACTGAGCCGTAGGGTTGTTACGCGCATTTCTTAAATATATAAAAATCCAGTGTCATGATGTTTGTCCATGATGAACCCCGAAACTACTAAACCGTCCTTTATGTAAGTTGTCACTTTTGTATAATGTGGTTCAACTTGCGATAGGATAATTTATATTTCGATTAATGTCCTTAATATTTTTAATAACACATTAAATTATTATCTATATTGATTATTGTTATTAATTGTAAGTTTATCAGTCTTGAACAGATGGCGCTTTAAATTAGTTTATTGACACAAAACTGTAGGACCGACTGTTATCGATATCTCATAGATGGCGCCACATTTTAGTTTTGAATTCTTTTTACAACTGTAGTTTATTTTATAGTGCACGTGTTCTGTTAATCTATTTACTGTGTAACCTCGCTTTTTCTTTATCAAGTTTTTATCAGACACATTATCCCATAATACCAAATACTTGATCATAATTTTAATTAACACAGCAACGCGTGGTTGGGTCAGCTAGTATTATATAAGAAACATTGTATTTATTAGAAATAATTTAATCTTTATTCTTTATAAGGGATTTAAAGTTGTTTAAAAAATACCAAGTAGGTACATTTGCCCTAAAGTGATGCGCTTACAACATTTGACACTTGATTTTTAGTTATATATTACTAGCTGATTCCCGTGACTTTGTCTGCGTCGTTTATTATCTCTATTGTTTTATTTTATGTCAAATGGTTTAGGCAGCGTTTTCGATGAAAGCCCAGATCCCAGGCGGCTTGATTTTTTCGACACTTCCGACATTTATCATTATATTTCAAGCAAATTACAAAAGATCTTGACAGATTATATGCTTAAACCGTCCTAGTGAATCACTGTATCTATTAATAAAAACCGTATGAAGATCCACCCAGTACCTTTTGAGTTTATCGCTAAGAGACTGACAGACTCGGTGGAGGACTTTGTTTTATAATATGCAGTGATTATATAAGATTTATTTATAAAAATAATCATTCTTGGATGCTTTCCTGAGTACATTTTCGAGTACAGCTCAAGTATTGGTCATCAAATGACTTTGCAAATCTAGTTCCATTACAAATTCATTCACATACACCCACTTGCACACCTCTTGGCGCGTCTGTTGCGTGTTGTTCAAATGAGTCACTGTTTGGCCGAAGCAATTTAATTTATTATAATGTTTATCATTGCCGTCATTTCTATCTCGTGTAGAAACAAAGATGTTGAACTAATTTATACAGTTATAGAGGAAGCGTGGAATATAAAATTGTCAACAGTCTTTCTCGTAAATAAAACTTTGTGTTCGGGACGACAGTTTATCTTGATTTATTGAATAAATGTATATTATTGTACAAAGAAGGTGATAAATTGTATCAGCAATTCATGACATACACAATAATTTAATATTAATGCATAAAATAAACTCATACAAAAGATTTATATATCAGAAAAGGTTTGTTAGAATGCTCGGTTCTTGTTAATTTTGGATTTTATACAAAATAAATATTCCCTAAAAATAGATGAATTTATTTTGTTAAATAGGTCATCAGGTGTTCGATGATTTTTACGTTTATTTTTACTTACGCTTCAAAATTAAATCATCGTCATTTGAATTTTTGTTTTGTAACAGATTGTTTACAAAAGTGTTTTTGTTATGGGGCACCATAATTTTATATTTTTTTCGTTTGATCATCGTCCCGATAGCTACGATTGTTTTAAAAATAAAAACAATTTATTGTGTAACTTTGAAGTGATAATTTATTGAAATTGACACAAAAGAGATATTTAATTTAATTTATTCGCTTGATATTAGTAAATCGCACTTAAAAAATTATAGTAATAAAGAAGTAAAAAGAGATTAGGCAGAACTAATCAGTGAATCTATTGAACTTTTACTTGGTTTTCAAAATTACTTATCTCTTTATATATATAAAACATATTGCCTACAGATTGAGTACATTGTTTGCTATCTCCTAAGTTTTAATCAAATAAAATAACTCTGGCACATGTTTAACTTCATTACATAGTATAAAACAAAGTCCTCTACCGCGTCTGTCTGTCTGTCTGTTCGCGATAAACTCAAAAAATACTGAACGGATTTTCACACGGGTTTCACCAGTGGATAAAGGTATTCATGAGGAAGGTTTTGGTATCTAATTTGTCAAGGATTTTTTAATAATCAGGGCAAGACAACGTCTGCCGGGCCGGCTAGTATACTTACAATTTACGTAGGTTCGAAAAATAAAATGAATTTCATTCAGTATGTCATTTAAGTTGAGTTTATCAATAAATGTGCAAATGAAGCTAATATAATTAAACAAGTAAAGACCAGTCAAAAGTTTCGTAATGTTTTTCCGTGCCAGTAACGCACCCGTGTGAGTTAGGTATACGTGATGCTAAAGATGCGTTTTTAATTAGTGCGATCCCAAAAATGTTACCATTCTTTATTCCACTGTACAATATATTGAATTTTTCGTCTAATAACGTCGTTACTGTGAGAAAATATAGATATGTCATACCACAAATTCAATAATACATTTTCACCAATAATTCACCATAAAAATCGGTGGCATATGGTACAAACATTTTGTTAATAGTTGGCATCGACTGGGTTAAGAAAGAAAACCTTGAGTCTCTTCCTCATTATATATTTTACTGAAGATCATTTCTTTATATAATATGAGAAAATTACTAATAGCACTTATGAAGGATACTTTTTTTGGTAGCCGCAATATACTGGGGTGTAAAGGGTGTCGAATAAAGTCATAAGACTTGAGACACCCAAGACAACCTTACCTGCACGTGATGCATCCTGTTGAATAACGAACGAGGCAATGGCGAAAGCGGGGTGGTAGGGTTTCACAGCCTGACTGGGTCACAACCACCATTACACCCTCTCATAGAAAACCGACGTGAAGTAACAGTGATTGCATTGTTGCGTTTCGTTCGGTCAGTGAGAGCGCCGGAGGCCCACCTCCCCTGCCCTCTCCTCTCCCTCTCCCTCCCCTAACCCTTCCCCCAAAGGGTGGCAACGCACTTGCGACTCCTCTGGTGTTGTTAGTGTCCATGGACGGTGGTGATCACTTAACAATAGGTGACCCACCTGTTCGTTTGCCATCTATAACATAAAAAAAAAAATATATATATATATATATGGCGAAAAAGCCCGCCATAGTGATTCACTTCTGCGGATGGCGTTTCAGCCTATGCATATCCAGCTTTTTTGAAGGCCAGCATGACAGCGGCGACCGGCGATAGATAGTGTGTCACTAGGTGGTTGCCTTTGTTTTTGGATTGTAATGTGCTTACCATCAGACATAGTGCAGTCATTATGCCGTGATACTATAAAAAAATAATCTTATAGATTAATATTACTTAGGAGTTCTGGCCAATATACGTTATAAACCATAGGGTATAAGTCGCATCGGTGTTGCGAATAGAACATTCCAGATTTATACAAAAAAATGTATTACAATGTTACTCATTCTATTCTATACTTTAATCTCTTTGTGTGCAACAGCAACGGGAGATGGTGATGGAAATATTGTGAGTTTTATTGATATCAAACTGGACGCTCATGGAAAGGACCTTGATGATGCCATTGGAAAAATTATAAATAGAAATGAAATTTGAGATGCACACATGAGGTTAATACAAAACTAGGCGCTACAATATACCGAATAGAACTGCCACTCCAGCTACATCTTGCTCGTCTCGTTTATGCTGCCAGAGCTGATAGTTGTAGGTTCGAATACTGCACAGGGCAATTATTTAGATATTATATCTAATTAGCGGTGCCGTGATAATAAAAAAAACATTGACAAATGATATCTAAATCTACCTAAATCTTCCCCATGAATCACTTTATCTACTGGCGAAAACCGCATAAAAATCAGTTCAGTAATTTTGGAGTTTATCGTGAACAGGCAGACAGACGTGGGAGAGGATTTTGTTTTATAATATGTAGCAATTAGTTAGTTTACTTAAAATTGTTTCTTTCAAAAAGATGGTATTATCAAACTACACTTAATTCCTACAAATTCATTCACTCACGCTTGCTCAGCAACATTTGGTCATTTGGTTTTATGCTATTTTTTATTATTTTATATTATGACTATAGGTCATTTTATTGTGTAAATTGTTTAGTGTTTCTGGCGGTGATCGTTATCACAGTTATTAACTACAGCACGCACTTACTAGCGTTCATCTAATTATAATTATCCTTTGGAAACTAACATACCTAATGTTTCGTAATGAAAAGTAATATAATCTATTACTAAAGTAACATAACCGGGAAGGTCTGAATCGTGATTAAATCAAATCATATCAAAATGACTTTGTTCAATTTAGGCACTAATAAAGCGCAAATAAACGTCAAAACTGGTGTGCAGTTTGTAAAACAACCCAGTCAACGAGAAGAACCGGCAAGAATCTCGATCGTATTTATCTTTTGAAAATAAATTTAAAATGCATTAGACGTTGCAATAGTTTTTAGTGGATGCACAGAGAGGAATCCATTCTAGACATCAGCACATTCACATATTGATCCACTCTGTAATAGCCTTTCGACACTAAAACCCGCGCCACGCTTAAACTTTCAGTCCGGCAAATAGGTAATATGTTTTGGGACATTATTGTAAAACATAACACTATTTATTACCTAAAAAACTATTACTGGTGTCGGTAAGTCTGAAACATGGGACGACCAGTTCGTTACAGTTTCTAATATTTCAAGCTGGTCCTTTACCAAATTCAATTTTTCAAAGTTTTAACTGACATATAGTACATTATCAAGAATGTATCGAGCTGTAAAAGCCCTGAAAGTCAATTTAAAGCCTTAGAAAAAAATACACACGCTTGGTGCCAAGTCTGATCTTGTAAGGAGGGTTAAGCGGAACCAGAACTGGATGAGCTAAAATATTTTGAAGTAAAACTTCTTTACGCATGGTTGACTTGGGGAGTAAGCTGGTGAATGCGTGACGAGAGCGTTACGTAAAGTGTATAAAATGCGTAGTCGACGGACCTTTTAAATATTTGTGATCCAACCCCAAATAATTTCAAGATATTTGATAAACAAGTACCTGTTGCTATGTTGTATCCAATGTCGATTGAATTTATTATGTTAGCAATCCTAACTATTCTAACTAATATTATAAATACGGACGTGAATTCATTTATTTGGTGTTTTCACGCTTCAACCGGTCATCTCACATTTTGCATATATATTGTTGAAGGTAGGGAAAAAGCCGCGAGCAAAAGTAAGGCAATATATAATGAAATAAAAATTAATCCACAGAGCAGTAGTACGTGAGCTGATAGAGACTGAAGAAGAATTCGGACGCGACATGCAGCAGGTCGTCTCCAGATATATGAGGCCGACAGACAAGGCGTCCACTCCTAAATCCGTCTTCGATAACCGAGAACTTCTATTTTCCAACTTCAGACAGATCTGCGAGTTTCATAACACGTGAGTCATTTTTGAATCAATAAATTATCGCTTCTGGAAAATTACTGAAAAACACGCTAACTACCGGATAAAAAAAAAACGTTTTTTTTCTCTATTGAAACATATGCGATTTTTTTACTATTGTAATTGTAATGTTCATAAGTATGCATTTCTTTTGTAAAAAAAATATTGTAAAGTTTTCAATCAATTTTCGAGTGATTTTGGAGGCGGGCTATTTTATGTGGATTTTCAGCCAACACGGGAAGTGGCTACGCTTTATGAAGGAAATATAAATCTCACGAAGTTAAACTGAGAATTTGTAGATGTTTTTAAGAAAATAAAGCCATCTATATTCAAAAATCGATTCAGTATCATATATACTATTTTATAAAAAATTGTGGGCAATGTTACCTTACTGTTTTTATATTTTGTACCCGCAAAAACATGCACAACTTTCGACGAATTTTCACAAATTACCGAGTAATCATAGAAACAAATGCAATACACAGTGATACCACAAATATATATATTTTTAATTTATTGTAGATGTCTCTTCACGTTACACTTATTATCTATTTTCCATTAAAATAATTAATGTTATTATGAATCTTATATATTTTTGCACATCAATGGAATTACCTACTTGTAAATTGCTTTTTGTGTAAAGATAGAATGGATGGCAAAGTTAGCGCATTTAACAGTATATATTCTTTGTTAAAACATAATTGTGTCCGACTTCGCATCCATCATACATTAGTTGTAACTCTTACAGTATTAGCACATTTAGACGTGTTACGTTCCGGGATCTGCCAGCTGAGACAATCATAGACAAGACGATGAACCTGTTATAGGGACCTTTGGTTTGTCGCGTTTATTCAACTGCTGAAAGGCGTTACAACGGCGACTGTTCCACTATTGTAGATCTATTGATGGTCGCCATCGTTTCTTAATTGTACTGTGCAAATCATGAGATAATAGCAGTTACTTCACTATGGTACATGCTTATTTCATTACATTCCAACTTATTTCTTAAATCGACTATATAGCACCATCTAGTTATGATGTGTTCCAACTCAGTTTCAGAATTATATTAAATGCTAATACAAAAAGATTTCATAGCGTCATCTAGTTAAAATATGAAAACCAGTGGTAGACTATTTATGTAAAACTGTATGCCATACAATAAAATGGGAATCGTTTTATAATTTATCAGTGAATGTATTAATTTCGTCTTCAATGAACATTACTTCTCCACAGTTGATTACGTTCTTGATCTAGAAAAAAACTCGGTTTGACAAAAGTCGAATTTGTTTTCTATGTAGAATTTGTCTTTTGTTAATGATTCTCCAATGTTATCGTCAATTGAATTATTGTTTTAATGATATAGAAATAAAGTAGAAATTAATTTAAAATGAGTATGATATTACAGGGTCCTGTTGGAAGGTATAAAATACTACGCTGGTGATCCGAAAATGCTCGGACGGGCACTGTTACGTATGGAAAGAGAATTTGACAAACACGTAGCGTACTGCCGCGACGAGCCTCGAGCGCAACATCTTCTGTCGACAGACCCTGTCGTGAAGAAGTATTTTCAAGTAAGTTGTTTAATTTTCTATGTTGTAATGAATATTGTGAAAAATGTCTAAGGAGATCGTACGTTTCTTGGTAGCGGCATCTTTAGTTGTACGTATAATTGATTAAAAAGTGCTGCCATCTATTATTTTCCATTTATACCTCTTCCTACTATAGTTCTCTAGTTAGAAATTGTATAACACAATAAGTATGGACGATAGTTACATTAATGCCAACAGATGGCAGTAAATACAAATAGTAAATAATTCTAGCTCATAAATACTATATTACTGCATCTTTGTGAGGAAAGGCACGACTTCGTCAGCTTACGATACTGTGATTAATATCTTGTATGAAATTTTTCAACTAGATGGTGTTGTTAAAAGAATGGAGAACTTTTTTAGACCATTAAAATTTGACTATCGATTACATGATTGTTACTAAAGATTTATGTAATTAGAATATTATTATGCACTTACGCAAATTATAAAAAAACTCTTTGTTATATACATGCGAATGCTTGAATTATTATCTACCACTTATATTAACTCTTTCTGTGTAAATTTGATGACATAATAACTCTTTGTAATAAAAAATAGATAGATAGAATAGAGAACTGATTTTTTAAAATTCAGGCTACTGCTTGATCTGCTACCTCTCCTAGTGTTATGTAATGATGTACTCAGTCAAATACAAAGAAAAGTGAAAAAAAAGAAAAATCATGTCTTAAAAAGAACTGATTCAAATTAGACTGACAGATATTAGAAAATATGTTATCATAACTGCATGGACTATTTAAATTTTCTTCAATGATAGATCTAGCTTATATTAAGATATTATAGGTGAGTTTGTTTCTTTATTACGTTTTGATGTTTTAAATATTAACCAGTTATCCTGAATTTTTGTATAGAGATTATGCAAGGGAACTACATTAAGGAACATAGCTAGCTAGCGAGCTTTCATCCAGAAAAAACCACTGTTGAGAAAGGTCAAAAATCCATTTTGAGATTTGGGTCTTAAAAAAGCCGAGAGGTTAACATAGGCGAAGCCTCGGGTAAAACTTATTATATCATACTTCCATTGTCTAGATCACGTCTACTATATTTTAGTAAATTTACTGAGTCATTCCGCTGTATTTAACATCATAAATTATTTATGATAGGAGCAAGCATTATAAATAGTGTTTATCGAACATCGAAGATTAACACACCTGTCCATTGTAAAACGAAATTACGTGTTTTTTAACGAGCAACTGAGAATAGTCTTCGTACGCCCCTCGCGTCGAAGCTTGATGATATCGTGAACAGCTCGTCCGGGCACACGGCCAAGTACTAAAATAGTTTAGATGCCGCTATACTGCCACAGCGCCGTACCGTATGATCCGTGTCAAATCGAACCGTCATACGAGGGTAATCGCCTGTTTACGCCAGAATTTATAATATATTGGAATATTCATCCTCATCAACATCAGCCTTTAAGAGACCCACTCTTAGACAACAGGCCTCATCGTGCGAGATGATATCATCATAGTCACCACGCCAGCTTAAACTCTGAGAAATCTACAGTTCTATATTTTCCCTGATAGTACAAGAACATTTCTCAGGTTCAGGTTTCCTCATGATGTTATCCTTCACCGTCAGCCGATAGTGTTATCGATTTTAATTAATAAATGTACGCGAATTCGCGAGTTAGAATATAGTTGTGGTCCAGCAGTTGCACTTGAGAACCAGGCCATCTAGGTTTATTACGTTTACCATCTCCAATCTCATCGCCATTTAACATCTAACGAGATTATGGTCAAATGACAAAACCTATAAATAATTTAAAAAAAAACCTTTAAAAAGGAAGCGAGAAGAGCGTTTATCTCACTGTTATCCAATACCTGAAAGCAAGCGCACCACTGCTCCTACTCTAGCTGACACAGTGCTTACTCCCACCATTTTTGCTACACAAAAAGGTTGCACGTCAGATTCTCAAAGCCCTTCCGTAAGAAATTTCACTTCAATAATAGTTGAACAAAGTTTAATATCCTCTGTTCCTTTTTCGCTGTTAAAATTAAATAGTGGAATCCATTAATTTATAAAGGAGTAAGTTTGTAAGGTTAGATAGACTTTTGTTACTCTTTCATGTTAAAAATCCTCAACATTTGACTCTCATCGCGATCAAAGAAGTTTTATTAAAAAAAAAGCGCGTGTGTACTTATGCACACGCGTTAGAAGCTAATAATTCTAAGGTGTAATAAAAATCTTTTCAAAAATTTTATTCTTCGCCTTATTCTACGTTTGTAGAAAAAAACGACACTAACAATAGAAAAAGTGGACTATAGCTAACTTCAGGGTGTCAGTTTTTCGTGGCTGTGTGCGCGCGCATCGTAAAAATTAACTCTCATCATTTTTCCCGAACGCGCCAAAAGGAATATAACTTCAAAGAAACAACTAATAAGTAGATTATTTACTAAGCGTTCCATCGTGTTTTTTAATTTTAGTTCCATATGTAGCTGCCGTTATATATCACAGCTAATATATTAATCAAGCGTTTCATAATAAGCCCTTTCACAATTACATAGAACACAATAGGAATTTTTTTAATATTCACCAGTTAATTATCATCTTCAAATGTATCACCTCCAAGCATATTTATATATAACGTTCATTTTAAAACTACAGCACATTTTTGAGTTAAACTTCTTATAAACTTTAAAAGGCTTTAAAAATTCTTCCGCAACCTTTTTGTGTGACGAAAAGTGGTAGGGGGTAAACACTGTGTCTGGTAGAGTGTTGAAAAGTCTCTCTTGAGACCGCGCATGATTCTCCATGGACTGAATTAGAGTAGATATTCTTTTTTTAATTATAGTAGTTACGATTTAAGTATTCTATCGATAAATTTTTGGTACACTTATAATTAAACTCTCAGCAATATTAATTACTAGTCTTAACGAGTCGTAAATAAAAGCACGAAGCATTTTTTTTTCTTTTTGCAATAACAATCCAACGCGTTTACGTAAGAAACCATTATTACATTTTGAAAAATCTAACGTGAGATTGGGGCATGGGGTTGAATAAGTTCTCACGACATCTCACCAGGGAGGGAGGGAGGGACAGAAAATTTTAAAAAACACCTCACGTAATTTATGGACCCTTATTGTTGTATTATTTTGTATACAAAAGTTGCACTTCTAGACACATTGCTTTATGTTCTTCGGAATGCTTCCATTTCTTCATCTGAGATCGGTTAAAAAAGATTACTACTCGTAATACGTAGTTACGATGCGAGCAGTGCTCTTTTGTATCAACACAAGTGTGGTTATAGTAGTATGATATACAAACTTTGTACAGATTTTGTCGTTCTAATTTACAATGCCAAACATGGAATCGTAAATTAATACTTTAAAAAAACTTCAAATAACATTCTATCTTAATTAAAGATTTTTTTCTATCGCCTCAATTTTTTTCGTCCGTCTATCGCATGTCGCATTACAATAGGCGCGCGGCCGCGGAGTAGGAGTAAACTGAAAGGTGCTCGGCAGAGCAGTCAAGGTCAATATGTCTATCATCTGAATGATTATTCTTATTAATTGAAATTAAAATGTATAGTTGGATATTTTGTCTACTATTGATTTCCCATTATCATTCCCATTTCCCAGTAATTGAATTAGGATTAAAAACGCGATTTTCATACCCTAAATCGAATAATTTTCAGTTAAATATCTACGATTCGAAAACAAAACTCACTCGCATCGTGGTTTCATAAAACTTTATAATATTTTGCTATCGTTACATACGTACCAATGCACCGGAGACGAATATTATACATATTTTTTTAAAATCATTTTGGTTTCGTTATTGGGAAATACTTTGATCTGCGAGTGAATATAGAACATTGCGTAATTCCAGTAATGTTGTTTGCTTTATACTTCTTGGCCGCCGCTTCATTTCTGTAACTTTCATAACTAATATTATGATTTAGTATTTTGGCTTAGTAGTCGACTTTATTTTTTCAAATATTAATCGTATACAGTCCAGGCTGTATATATTATCAACATAATGAATTTATTGATGTAAAACTTTAGGGAATGTGTGAATTGGATTTTTTGGATGAAAATGTGTAATGAAAACGAGATCAAAATCAAAATACCGTTTATTAAATTTAGGCCCTGAGAAGGCGCTTATGAACGTCAAAGCTACCACTTCGTCGATCGCTATAAATGTATATATGTTTAGGTTGTGAGAGAATGAGATAGTATATTTTTAATGTACTCGAAATATATACAAAGAGAGGGAGAGAGAGAGAGAGAAATGTTGAATGTCCGTTGGACCGTAGTGACTATCGCGCACTTTGAAAAATTATTGTGTGTAGTTCCATGTAAAGTAAAAAAAATATATAGAAGTTTGACTTCTACTGCGTGTGCGTGTAATAAAGTTCTGTCAAAATGGGTTCGGCCATTTCGGAGATTAGCTGAAACAAACAAAAAACATTTAAAAAAAATGGCTTCTTGTTATAAGTATTTACTTTCATATCGATCATATCGACATATTATAAAACGAAGTCCTCTGCCACGTTTATCTGTCTGTCTGTCTGATCGCGATAAACTCAAAAACTACTGAACGGATTTTCATGCGGTATTTACCAGTAGATAACGTGATTCATCAGGAAGGTTTATGTATATAATTTGTCATGATTTATTTTATTATCAAGGCGAGGTAACGTCCGCCGGGCCGGCTAGTTTCATATCAAGTTGTTATTTGACTTAACAAATAAACACTTGAATTTTATTGATATGTGTACACAACTTCTAAGAAAATAAGACACCGAAATTGCAAAAGCTTTTAAGACGCTAATTGTAAAAAGGTAATAACTTTTTACGTTGTTTCTGTCGCTACTGCGAGCTTCTACTAAACAATTTATAATCTATGACTTCTTATACCGGTTTTATAGTTGTAGCTTTGTAAGTAATTCTCATATTATTGTGTTGATGTTAGTCGCGTCCGCAGGAAGTGTACCACTCATTCCCCTGCACGTACTCCCCGAGTGTTGCTAAAGAGTAACAAATTTTGGGCCGTTGCACTGTTTGTTACACATAAATTGAACTTCGCAGCGACGAATAGAGTAATCAATCAATCAATCATAATAACAGATCTATTTAGACCTACGATTAAATAAGAACTGTATTATTACTGGTTTTTCATCAGGTAGTTTTAATATACAATAGCTGTGTATGTAGCAGGAGCAATCATGATGCAAACTGCACTTTGTTTACGCGGGCTGAATGGAGTATTGGCAACATTGGGTCTCAACTTTCTTAAATGTATAGTTTGACTTTCGAAGAATGCGTAACGGACTGAAATTCTATTCTAGTTGCACCGGATTGTATTTTAAATGTAATAGTGAATAAGAAATACGCTCATATACCTTAATTTGGCAACACAACAGTGATGCCCTTGGTGTTGCAGCTGTCCATAGGTGACGGTAACCATTTACCATTAGGTGGGCCGTCTGCCTATTTGCTGCCTTTCCAAATAGTTTCTACGAGTTTTTTCTTTGCTCACTAATATTGTATTTAAGCAGCACTAGAGTTAAAGTGATGTCAGAAAAAAGGTGCGGTCCAAGTGTCTGCAGGAAAAATAAATGAAAAAACAAGTCTTTTCTCCGTAAATACTAGTATAACATTCTTGATTGAAGTAAATGCATATCATACTGCGTGTGCTAGTGATAAAAATGTTGGCATGAACTCCTCGTGATAAATATGTACTAAATTTTTAACATCTACATGATTTTTTTTTATTTTTAATACTTTGTAGATTTTAGAACGTTGTGGTCCAATGTCGTAAATACGCTGAACCTAGAGAGGGCTGATTCTAGAGTGCAGCTGCCGGAATACACCAATATGTGATGGCTACAGACTTTTTTGCTTCACCGGAAGTTCCGACTCAGTTGTTAGGATTCGAACCTACATCCATCGAGGTGGTGTCCGAACACTATCGACTAAGCTATCATCGCTTCGAACAGATTAGGATATTTAATATTTTTTATCAATCTTGATTAATGCCCCTTTGATTTGTTAAACTTGAAGTAGAAGAAATCTTATCATTATGATTCTGTAAAGTATGTGGACATTAATCTCAAACTACTGTGACTAAACTGCATCTAAATCATGACATGACCGTCCTCTGTAACCTTATTAATAACATCATGCGACGCATCGAGGGGTAGGGAAGTCACTGATATCATATTTCGGTCAACTTTCTCTGCCGATATATTATTAATTTTGAATAAATATTTGCGAAAAAAACTGAATTGAAAATTAACATCTGTTGTAATTAAAAGATTAGGAATTAATATATTTGAGGCAGTGTACCAGTAGTATCCGTCAGAGAGAAGCTGAGGAGTAATAGACTAGTGTTCTATCAACATATTACGAGGACAAATGGGAGTCATATGACCAGAACAGTGTTGATTTGTAAATAATGTGAATACAGAACTGAGAGCTGATAGACGTGAGAAATAAGGGAAATAAAGAAATGCCAGTGTCATCAAAACTGGGCGGTTAATAAAATCATCAGGTGGAGTGAATGTTTGGAATTTCGACAATATTCATGTGTTTAGACGTCGTCACTCCGGAATTAGGATCGTCTGAAAATATTTAGTCCTACGCACTCTCCATACTTACTCATGTCTGACTCAAATCCAGAAATAAGGACTTTGTCAAATTATTATTCCCTATTGTTGAAATTATATTTACACAAGTTAAATGACTACTTTAACTAACTATTACTCACCCTCCACCCACATTAATAAAATCATCGGAATGTATTAAGTAAATTTATTTATCTATTTCTCTCTCTGAAAATTGTAATAATAGAGGAAACCGATTTTATTGAAACCAAGACTAAATGTTACTCGAGGATATGTTTTATGATTTTCTTAGTGAGGTTTATCGTGAACGCAGTCCTTTAACAGTTATACGTGTTCATACAAACAGATAGACAGGCAGACAATTCTACAAATGATTGAAAATATTTTATTACTTATTATTAGACACCTGCAACATTTTTTTTTTCAAAAATATAAAAAGTACAGACACGTTAGATTTACATTCTTATTATATATATATACACACATATATATATATATATATATATATTAGGTCTTTATCTATGAAATATCCGTTTTTTGTGAAAAAGTGTAAACTAATTT
>MU158758.1:378354-413908 GCA_015888305.1 Antheraea pernyi
GTCGGCTCGCCCGGGGTAGTACCACCCTCTCATAGAAAACTGACGTGAAAACAGTGCTTGCATTGTTGCGTTTCGTTCGGTCAGTGAGAGCGCCGGAGGCCCACCTCCCCTCCCCTCTCCTCTCTCCTTCCCTCTTTCTCCCCTAACCCTTCCCCCAAAGGGTGGCAACACACTTGCGACTCCTTTGGTGTTGTTAATGTCCATGGACGGTGGTCATAACTTAACATCAGGTGACCCACATGTTCGTTTACCAATAATGACATTAAAAAAAATTACAGTTCTTATTCTATTGTTGTAATTAACTGTATCTCTATTTGCCGGCAAAAGAAGTTTAATATCAACTGTTAGTGTTATCTATATCTACATATAATACGATTGTAAGTCTAACGTATTGGTACTATTTCGATTTTTGGGAAAAAAAAATTGCATGTGTCTTGGAATAAGTAATAAAATGTTTATGAATTATTTTTAGAAATGTCTGTCTGTTTTCATGAACAAGCATCACTGCTAAAGTACTGCTTAACGATAAAGAAAATCATAAAGCATATCTTCGAGTACCATTTACTCTTTGTTTCATTAAAATCGGTTCGGTGTATCAAAAGTTATTGTACTTTTAATGACGACGCGACTTAAGTACTAGAAGTAAATGTTAAGTCCATTTACTTACATTCAGATGATTTTATAAGTCACTGTATTTTTTTAAATTTAGTTCCAAGTGGATGGAGTCACGGGCACAGCTCGTCTGCTATATATCTTTTATAATGCTAAAGCGCACTTTTACGTGCTTGTTCCCCAAAGTCAAAACGTTCTGACACCATATTACATAAAGGAATTGGCCACTTCCTTCTTGTTCTTGCATATCCGTCATCGTTTCGCCTACATTGTCCAATACCCATCGCAGCATCAAATTTGTCACCCACCAACGTCGTTTCCTTCTTTTCTTTTTGAGTTTTTGAGATTAATAAATGTAGCACTTGCAATTATAATATTGCTTCCAGAGTTGGTCATAAAGAAGCACTACCAACCACAGAATTGGCATGAATGAGCATTAGTTCAGCTGATCTAAAGATATATCGAGCAAGAATTCTAGTTCTTTGTTGCTAAAAACAAAGTCCTCTGCAGTCTATCTGTATGTTTCTGCGCCGTCTGTCTTTATTAACTAAAAACTACTGAACGGATTTCAAAAATATAGAGTCAGGGAAAGTCACATTAGGGTGTAACGGTTTTTCCTTACGTGACGATTTCGACTCGTTAACTCCTACCGCAAGTCGCTTTATGAAACTTCGTTCCAAATAACCTCTAGCCACAATATTAGTAGATAATACAGATTCCATGATATAAAGTACCATGTCAAGGCGTTCTAAATATATTCCTGTAAAAAAATTAATAGAGTTTTACTAACGTTTGGTTAAATTATGATTATTTTATGTTATAAATTATATTCCGGTGCGATTTACTGCCTTGTTTTCTTTAGCCGCATCTGCAGTGTTTTATCTTTGCTCTTGAACATCATGTTTATCCAATTATAACTAGTGGTTGAAATTGGATCGTAAACAGTAGTGGATGGTAGCTGCTCCGAAAGCATGGACATAAATGCTGGCGTCCCACAAGGCTCCGTATTATCTCCAACATTATTTTTGCTGCATATCAATGATATGCTGTCCATTGATGGCATTCATTGCTATGCAGACGATAGTACTGGAGATGCATATTATACGGGCCGTGCAAACATCCCTCGATCTGTTGTGGTAGAGAGTCGTGAACAACTTGTGTCTCAGATCCAGAACACACTGTGTAAAGTATCCGAATGGGGTCGGAACAATTTAGTTCGTTTCAACCCTAGTAAGACACAAGTTTGCGCGTTCACTGCAAAAAAAACTCCATTCACTGTGGCACCACAATTCCAGGACACACCGCTTACCATCGCAAAAAGTATTGGGATCCTTGGTGTCAACATCTCTAGTGACGTTCAGTTTCGCAGTCACCTGGAAGACAAGGTTAAGCTGGCATCCAAAAAGCCGGTATCCTGAATAAGGCGAAACGGTACTTCATCCCTGGGCAAAGACTGTTGTTGTACAAAACGCAAGTTCGACCCCATATGGAGTACTGTTGCCATCTCTGGGCGGGAGCACCTGGATATCAGCTTGGACCATTTGACTCGGCGCAAAAACGAGCTATGAGAATCGTTGACGATCCCAAGCTCACAAACGGTATCGAGCCACTAAGTCTACGGAGAGACGTCGCCTCTTTATGTGTGTTCTACCGTCTGTATAATGGGTTGTGTTCCGAGGAACTGTTTAACATTATGCCTGTAGCTGCTTTCCACCATCGCACTGCTCGTTGTCGGCAGGGAATTCATCCCCATACATTGGAACCGAAATGGTCTCGGACGGTCCGGTTTCAAAGGGGTTTCCTTCCACGAGCGATCCGGTTGTGGAATGAGCTTCCTGCTAAAGTTTTTCCTAGAGACTACAGTATGGGGTGCTTCAAGGGGAAAATAAATAGGTTACTTAAGGGTCGGCAACGCGCATGTAACGCTTTTGATGTTACAGGCGTCCATAGGCTGCGGTGACCGCTTTTCATCAGGCGGCCCGCATGCTAGTTTGCTACCGACGTAGTATAAAAAAAAAATTCATTATTTTTTAAGTTTCAACATTATCGAGTTTCTTTTGCCAATGAGTTGTACCTCTTTAATCAATCATGAATATATATTTATTTAATGTAGTGCTATTTGCGTTGCGAACGTGTATACCGATACGTCTTAAAAATGTGCACAGTTTTCTCGAATAACCTTACTTGTAGGAAAAAATGAATATTATGCGTAACACTAATATTCAATTACTAAGGCTTGGTAATATCTAACATATAATATTGATTTGTTATTTGGAAGTAATAATTATGATTGCTTTGTTCTCGCGAAATACGTAAAATATCGGTGCTTAATCCACATCGTGCACGTGTAGAGTATTATTGTATATCGTTAATTTTATTCTCAACCTTATCAAAATCAAAAATACTCTATTCAAATTAGACCTTGAGATAGTGTTTGCGAGTGTAAAAACCACTGCTGGTTCGGACAAACATTCCAGTCATCGAGAAGAACCGGCAAGATTTTAATTGTGGTTTCTAAGGTAGTTACCATCGTTTTTTCGGAGAAGTAAAGAGATAAACAGAGGAGTAAAACACGTACAATATACCTATTATCTATGCATACAGTGTAAATTCTTCATTCTTCTCAACGAAATTTAAGGGAGCTATCATTATGAAAAGTTTCCAGTGTTACTTTTCTTTTCCGCCTACGTTGTTGCATGTATTAAATAAAGTTTTAGGTCAAATCTCAAGGTTTTTAAAGTGAAACTGTTTTTCCATCGCCTCAAATATCTTCGTCTCTCTATTGCATGTCGCATTACAGCCGGCGCGCGGCCGTGGAGTAAGGGTAAAGTGAAAGGCGCTTGGCAGAGCAGCGAAAGCCAATACGACGGCGCCTATGGCTCAATTCAAAATGACTCAATGATTTAAATAAATATTGTGCTCAGTGTTTAACAGGCGTCTATCATCTGAATGATTGTATTTACAATTACAATTATTACAATTACAAGATGAAATTACAATTTATTGTTGGATATCTTTTCTACTATTGATTTACCATTATTATTTCCGTTTTCCATTTATTAAGATTACATATGTATGAATATGTAGCTTAGCTAGGTCGCGAATTGATTAAACTAGGTAACAGCCCAAGCCGAGGTGTGCGGTTCACCCTTGAGCTAGTTGTCAAAATTAAATCGGCTGAGTGCCTTAAGCGCTCGCCTTAGTAGTCTGATGAAGCTGTTAAGGTCTTTCTAGCGTAGTCAGTGCAAAAAAAATAAGTTAAGATTAAAAACGAGATTTTAATACCCTAAATCGAATAATTTTATGTAAATTTTCAGTTTTTTTTTCCTAGGCTGGTTAACAGTCATGAAGATAATTTTTGACTAAGATAGGTGGTGCCTGGTGTGTTTAATAACTAAGAACAAAATCTAAAAACTAATGGCTCGGATGTTGTTGGCAGTTAACAATAAAAAAGCAAGGCGTCTGTTGCCGATGTTAGATGTATTTCTTAGAAAACTCTATATACTCGTATTTATTCGAAGATTATCCTAAAGTGATAACATAAGCAACAATAGTAATAATACTTATTGAAGGGGTTGGTAGGAGCACGTAAATAGGTTCGACCAGGAGTGTGTGGTGAAAATATGAAGGAAATAAAAAGAAAGCGTGAAGCGGTAGGTGACATTGACTATAAATAAATAAAATAATAAAGACCACAAATAAAAAGCGTGAACCTGCAACTCAGCACCTCGTACGGAACAGCGGTGTCTGACCGCTGTCTGTATCTTAGTGGTTAATTTAAATATATATAAGCGCGAGAAAAATGAATATATATGTTGTTGCGATTTCTCTTATGATTTTTCAGAGTGAAAAATCGATTATAACAAATTAAAAAAAAAGTTGCAACTGATCATCTGGATTATTACTGCCATTGTCTAGTGGGTATTGGATATTACAAGTTTCTTGCGATCATTTCAATGAACTAACAAGACAGTGGCCCTCTTGTTAGAATTTTCCATTTTCCTATAACATGGGGTCGTACAAGCGTAACGTGAAGAGATATTTACGCAGGACGGCATGACAGCGACGACCGCCGAAGGAAGTATCTCTCGGTGGTCACCGTTGTTTTTGGATTGTACTGTGCTTACCATCAGGTACAGTGCAGTCAAATTGCTGGGCTACAATTAAAAAAAAAGTTTTCGTGGCGTCTCAGAATTTATGCTCCGTCGCATTATTTCCCATCCACTTCACTTGTACATAATAACCGAACTATATTACGTAAAACACCACCAATATTACAAAATATAGAGTCAAAGAACACAAGATTATGAATAAAATGTAAAATCCACTACATGACAGACTGAGATCCCGCCAAAAGCTCAAAATGTCAAAATTCAACATTTTTCTTCCTATTTGTCATAAAGTTTCTTTGGAAAGAGTTTGCATACTTTGTGCTAGATCAATGATATGCAACCCAGAAACACATCTCATTATCTGGAGCGCAGCTATCAATTTTTTTTTTATTAGAACCACTTATTTTATATATTAACTAACATCTAAATTACGAACGTATTTATTTGTAATAATGAATGGCTGTTGCACTATATAGAGTATTCATTACATGGGTTTTGAGGTAAACTAATCAAATTGAACTAATTTCTACGTTATAGTAAGTTTGCTGTTATAACGAACGACACTTTCTAAAGAGTTTACACTATGTTTATAAATGTATTAAAATGCGTTGGTGTTTTCACTGTATATTTCACTAGCTTCTGTCCGTGACTTCGTCCGCGTGGAATAATTACTTTCGGCTAACGCTAACACGCAGCGGAAGCTCTCAAAGGGAAAAATACCCCGATTTTTTAATATTCTCCATTAGTGTTCTGCTCCTATTGCCCTTAACGTGATATATAACTTTCCTCAATAAATGAGCTATCTAACACTGAAATAATTTTTCCAATCAGACCAGAAATTCCGAAATTAGCGCGTTCAAGCAAATAAACTCTTCAGCTTTATAATATTATTAGTATAGATATACCTAAGTAGAGGTGCATATAATAGTGTATTCTACGTTGTCGGTTACCCATTCAAATGGTCTATCGATGTTATCACAATTTGCGAACAGGCAATCAATATACAACAATTACTATGTGTGAAAGAGAGAGCACGTCATGCTACTCCAATCTAAAGTTACAACACGTACAACCACAACGTACAACAACAAAAAAATTTTTTGGGAAGATTAATCTTAAGCAATTAGTAGGATATTTTAAATCGCAAGAGATTCTGGATGATCGACAGTTTGGCTTCACAAAATCAAAATCGACTACTGACGCTGGTGCAACGCTTTTAAGTAGTATATTACGGGCTTGGGAGGGATCGCAGGATGCAATTGGTGTGTTTTGTGATCTATCTAAGGTCTTTGACTGCGTTGACCATAGTACCCTCATTCTGACATTAAAACATGACGGTGTTTGTGGAGTCTCTCTCGATCATCTTGTCTCCTATTTAAAAGACCGCTGTCATAAAGTTAGTATAAACGGGGCAACGTCTGCGGGATCCTTGACTCGAATTAGCATTCCACAGGGTTCCATTTTAGGGCCGTTTTTGTTTCTTGTATATATAAATGATCTGCCGCTAGTGGTTGATAACTGTGCAGATGTAGTTCTTTTCGCGGATGACACTTCGCTTATATTTCAAGTAAAAAGAATAGATTCCGAGTTTACGTATCTAAGCAGTATTTTAAATAAAATTTCCGATTGGTTTGCATTAAATAATTTATTGCTAAACGCAGATAAAACAAAGTGCATAAGATTTACCTTACCTAATGTTCCACCAACTGTTAGTAAAATCGAGATCCAAGGGAATCTAGTTGGCCTAGTTGACAATACTGTGTTCCTGAGTATCACACTTGATTCTAAATTACAATGGGGTCTTCATATAAAAAAAAGGCTGGAAGATTAAGGTCTGCTGCGTTCGCCATTCGAAAAATTCGCCAGCTAACAAATATTGCCACTGCTAGGTTGGTCTACTTCGCTTACTTCCATAGCTTAACGTCTTATGGCATTTTGTTGTGGGGGGCTGCAGCTGAGGTAGACACCATATTCCTACTACAAAAACGGGTAGTTCGAGCAATCTATGATATGGGATCTCGTGAATAATTAAAGATTAAGTTTCAGGAATTCGGTATTTTAACTCTGCCCTCTCAATATATTCTTGAGAATTTGATGTACGTCCGGAAAAACTTAGATAATCTTGATTTAGTAAAAGACCGACATAATGTAAATACCAGAAACCATAACAAACCTGTCACTCCATGTTTCAGGCTTACTAAGACCAGTAACAGTTTTTTAGGTAATAGTGTTAGATTTTATAACAAAGTTCCAAAACACATTACCGATTTGCCGGATAGTAGGTTCAAATGTTATGTCAAGCGGGTCTTAATACATAGAGGTTATTACAGGGTGGATCAGTTTGTGAACGATGGCGACGTCTGGAAGTGACGCCTCTCTCTGTGCAGCCAATAAAAACGAATGTAGCTTTATGTGTCTATTATGTTGTAATAATAAAAAAAAAATATGTTATGTATTATGAAAAGATAAACCAGATCGAGTTTCTTGCCGGTTCTTCTTGATGACTGGGTTGTTTTCCGAACCGGTGGTAGCTTTGACGTTCATAAGTGCCTTCTCAGGGCCTAAATTGAATAAAGAGTATTTTGATTTTGAAGCGATATACATTTGATTATTTTGTTATTGTTATAAATCACAGCGCGATATAAACAACAAATCACTCAACAGCAGAATAACAACAGTATATACCCATAGTTTTGATAGCATCCTTGAGTAATGGGGTAGTCCGGTGAAGCTGTGAAGACCCTGCCGGGTCAATAGCGTAGTCAGTTCGAGAAAAAAAAAATTGAGTAATGATTATCAAAAAGTCATTCATTTTTGTATCTCTAAGTTAAATTATATCTAGACTTCATATTTTTAGAATTCGGTTTTTATCCTTGGGTGGTTAGATTGTTAGAAATTTTCGCTCCAGTTCCAATTTGGCTCACACAGCGTTGTCTTGCGCACTTTAAATATATGACTGATTTATTATAATTGTCATTTAGATTTCTCGTTGGTATAACACGTCGTATGTTATTCTATGACACCAATGATGTCCGTGCTATTATGAACATAAAGCCCACGTAGTTCAACGAGGCCAGTCGTTTATGTCAAAATGCAGCATAACTCATTAATTATTCTTGTATAAAAAATCATCACCCTCATACCTTTTTCCCACATAAGTAGGGTCGACACAAAATGTTTTCCTTTTACAGTCTCCTTTTTCAAATGTCATGTCAGTTTTTTTTTCGAACTGACTACGCTATTGACCAAGCAAGGTCTTAACAGTTTCACCGGACTACTAAGGCGGGCGCTTAAGGCAATCAGGTCTTAACAGCTTCACCGGACTACTAAGGCGAGCGCTTAAGGCACTCAGCAGATTTTATTTTGACAACTAGCTCAAGGGTGGGCGGCACATCTCGGCTTTGGTTGTTGCCTGATACATGCAATTCGCGACCTATCTGAGCTAACCTAAGCTAAGCTAACTATTCATACATATATGAGTTGTTGAAGTGTATATACATATATGTGTACCAAGCATACATACCTCAACAACCCGTATATATATTTCGTATCGGATAATATTCTAAACTATTTCAGTTTGATAAGGGAAATTAATAAAACCCTTCCACTTGCATGTGTAAGCGTGTATGCGTGCACGTGTGTGGAGGGGATATGAGTAATGTTGTCGCAGTGATGTAAGATTTTGTGTTATTGTATCGCGCGAGCAGCGTTCTCAAGGGCTCCACGCCGAGGGAACGGACCTAGGCTTGAGCTGCTGCCGAGGGGGTCTAGTCTGGTGTGCGGGAGCGAAATTTACCCCCCAGACCACGGCGGCGTGATCTGTGGTTACGCGGGCGTGGGCGTGAAGCACGCTGTGTTTATAGAGACAGGCTGGTACTGATCGTTCACTGCCGTTATTTCATCGGGAGGATCGGTAAAAATATGTCATGAACGTCTTTTACAACGCGCAGCGTTTGGTACGGGTTCGTATTTTACGGCGGATACCACTAACGGACTGGGCATGTCAGTATTCACACTGTTTATACAAATATCATTTTTCACACAATCAAACCTTTTTCGGTCTTACTCTACATCAATATCCATCCACTATCATACTTAAAACCTTTCTAGTTACATGACTTTGATCTCTTCACGTAATATGCCCATACCATGCTAACCTATTACTCCTTAACTTATCTGTCACTGGTGCTATTTTCAAACTTCCTCCGATAGACGCATTCTTTAATTTATCCATTCTAGTAACACCACACATCCATCTTAACATTCGCAACTCTGCTTCATGTAATCTTTTGTCGTCCGTCCGTTTCGTAGCCCAGTACTCAGATCCATATTACACCACTGGTCTTATAATAGTGTTATACTGCTTTCCCATGAGTTTCCATGGAATTCTTTGGTGACAATAGCTTGGGTAGCCCCCAGACAACATTCGCTAGTTTATACACCCCGTTAAAATACTAAAGAAGAAAATGGAAGTAACAAAGAAAAGAAGAAAAAACTACGATATTAGTGTTGTAAGTCAGGACACGGAAAATGTAACTGATTGGATTGCAACAACCACACACCAGGTCTAATATAATGATAATAATTATGCTGAAATATGACCACAACAGTTATAAACTTGAAATCGAATAAAATATGAACCAAAACTAGCACAAGTTATTATTGTTCATAATTCGTTGACATTTTACGATATAATCTATTTTTTACTTTAAAATAATTTTCGACGCGTTTTTTTATATCATGTAGTATAAATTTATGAAGTTATTATAGAAAAGGTAAATTATCTCTCTCAAGGTGACGCAATATAAATTGTTTGCGACTATTCAATGTAGCTGTTCTAAAATATAAATAGATCTACGAATAAAAGTTAAGCGCCTCTTCAAATTATGCGACTGTTGTAATGAAACACAAATAATTCGCCTCAACATGTAATGTATATAATAAGAGTGCTTGTTTTGTAACTACCTCACAATTTTAAGCTATTAACCCAAAATATACCTTAGACTCTATCAGTTTTAGCTTTTCAGGAGCCAGATTCAGAAGCGGATTAAGCCATCACTTTATCAAATGCGTTTTAAAACCCTTGCTACTTTAACTGTATAACAAATGGCTTTTTTTTTTGTCAAAAGGCGGCAAACGAACAGGTTGGTCACCTGATGTTAAGGGATCACCACCGTCCATAGACACTAGCAACACCAGGGGAGTCACAAGTGCGTTGCTAGTCTGTGTATGCGGGAAGGGTAGGGAAAGGAGAAAGGGGAAGGGAAAGGGGGAAAGGAGGTGGGCCTCCGGCGCTCTCACTGACCGAACGAAACGCAACAATGCAAGCATAGTTACTTCACGTCAGTGTTCTGTGAGAGGGTGGTACTACCTCGGACAAGCCGACCCATTCATGTTGAAACTAGTAATAGCCACCTTCACCTTAAACATTCTTCGCCTTGGAAACTAAATCTAAATACACCCATGACCTTCTATATAACTCTATGGGTTAAACTGGTGATAGGGACTTTATGAAAGAAAGAATATGCACTAACATTTTATAATACTCTCAAGGAAAATAGCAATAAATGACATATGTAACTAAGAAACTCATTTGTCCGTTTTTATCACAGCTTCGGAATGCGAAATTGTTGGTATTTACAAAGTGAAATCATGCTATAAATCTATACACGTTTCTTATGTTCTTATTACCAAAAGTATACGGTGAATAGTGTTGAAAATCCAAATCTCTTTGTTTCAGAATCTAGCAGATAAACTCCGCGACGATAAAGGCATAACTGAGCATCTAAAGCTACCAATACAAAGAATCAACGATTACCAACTACTACTCAAGGTTTGCTTACACTTAAGTAACAAAAATTACTAGAAATCATAATATTTCTGTTTTTCAAGATACTGTGTATTTGATTTAATAAACAAATTTTATGGAACTGTCTTACTAATAGTAGCAAGAATGAATAAAAGAAAACCAAATACTATTAAAGATAAATCTCTTCATTTGTATTTACCGTCGAAGAAAAAACTTCGGAATTCGAATTGTAAGGGTACCTATATAATTATGAACTAATTATAAACAACCGTAACCATTATAAATAACATTGTAACTTATTAAAGTGAAACTTTTTTCTATCGCCTCAAAGTTTTTCGTCCATCTATTGCATGTCTCATTACAGCCGGCCGCGGAGTAGGGGTAAAGTGAAAGGCGCTCGGCAGAGGAGTCAAGGCAATATGGCGGCCTCCATGACTCAATTCAAAATGATTCAATGATTGAAATAAAATAAATAAAAAATAAAATTTTATAGTTATATGTAAATATGTTGTGTATCTTTGATTTCTCATTATCATGCCCATTTTCCAATTATTAAGTTAAGATTAAAAACGCGATGGAATACCCTAAATGCCTACGAAAAAAGCTTCACTTGCATCATGGTTTCATAAAATCACACAATTTTTATTATTAATTAAATTAAACTTATGGAATTTTATATTTTGTCAGGAACTAGTGAAATATTCCAAACGCCTCGGTGAAGACTGCGCCGACCTTCAGAAAGCCCTCGAGCTCTTCCTAGGCGTTCCGAATCGAGCCACCGACAATAAGTTCGTTGCGAGCATCGAAGGTTACCGCGGCAACGTTTACAAGCTCGGTCGATTGCTCACCCACGACTGGTTCACTGTTACCGATCAGGAAGGGAAGTCCAGGGAGAGATACCTGTTCCTCTTTAAAGCGAGGATATTGGTCTGCAAAGTCAAGAGAGTATCCGAAGATAGATCTGTGTTCGTTCTAAAGGATATTATCAGGGTTAGTATTTACTTCTCTTATCTCGATTACTGTTCTAGTGGTAGTGATTTAATATTCATAAGTGTCTTCCTACAACCTGAACTGGACACAGCGTTTTGTTTCATTTAGACTTGAGACTTGGCTTAATCTTTGAAATTTTTGTTGAGTACTGACGGTTGATTATTTTCGTAGTACATCGAAACCATAAGATCAATTTATATTAATATATGATGTAGTGTTAGATGATAAATACAATCTAGAGGTTCTCAAACGTAGCTGCTGGAACACACCTAAAACATTGCTATAGATTTTCACGACCAGGTTGGAGATTAGCTAGGCAAAACTCAACCAACATGCTATGGTTCCATCACAATATGTTCCTTTAGCAAACGTTCTGGATCAATATAGGGACTCGATCCTACGTCGACGACGTGTTGGATATCTTGCTTGCTACTCGGCTATCTCGGCCAAAAAATACCATAAGAAGACATGGGTGGATAATAAAACTTGCAATTTAGTTATTAATATTTACATTGACTGTCATCAAATTAATTTAACTTTGATTCAGCATAAAATGTGTTGATGTCTCTTATATGACTAGACATACGCTTTTTAAAATTTAGCTTGTGTACAAAAGATGCCACAGATAAGTTTATGAATCTGTTTGCAATTTTTGAGAATCCTACCATACAGACGTCTAACGTATTCTATACCATCGACTATTTAAGTAGTTTCTTTCGAAACCATCTTCTTCAAGTTCTTGTTCTACTTAGGTCCTACTAGGGTCGGTCTAACATATTTTCATCCTTCGAAATGTGAACTGAGATTTGGTTAATATTGTACGACAGACCGCCTGATTGTTGTTAACCCTCCTTTAGACCTCCTTACTTATCTGTTGATAGCTAACTAGCTATTATGAAACTCCTTAAGTCCTTCCACTACTGACTTGCAAATATAGGAATATGCCAACACATCAGAGAATTCCAATTTTCTCAGTATTCTAAATGTTATATTAAAGATATTAATAATTTTAATATATTATTTTTTATATTCATAAGAAATCGTAACATTTAAAATCATAACTTGATAATAAAAATACAATTGTTTTATTAGGTTATATATCACATTTATTTCTCATAAAAATATTTAAAAAAATGTGCAGACACTAAAAAAAATCACCACATAAATAATATTCACAAACGTAAAATTACATCGCATAGTAATGAAAAACGAGTTTGTTACAAGATCTGCCCACATATTTCTAAAAATGACACCTCCATTCATCTTCTATGCGCCATACAGCGTTAGATTTCGCATAATTCCGACATCCGAAAATAGAACAATTTGTGAGATCGTTCATTTCTATTTGGATCGAATCCAAATTGATCTAGGTTTACTAGGTAAGGTGGTGTAGGCTGACATTGCTCCCACTAACCTTACATTACGTAAAAAGTCAACAATTTTTTGTCGGTCCATTTATAAACGCATATTTCAAATACAACATTTTTATTTTTTATTTTACTTACGGTCCACAAAACTGAGTTCAATGAACAACAATGTGCACGAACCCTACTAAATGTGGACACAGCCTGTTTAAAATAAAAAGACGAACTTATATCATTATAACAAAAAAACAAAGAAATATTTAATTTAATATTTAAATATATATTTTTTTCTAATTGAGAACACACCTAACCAAAGAAACACAAAAAATATGCGATACAAAGCGCAATGTTGGCCTACGTTAGTTCTTACTAATGGGAGATGAAAAGTTTGCCGGTTATATAAACGACTATCTACACGTGTGACACTCAAGGGTATTTTTTGAAGAAAATCTGTAGAAACATTTCATTCTTTGTATAACTTTCGACGTGGTTTTTACAGTCTATTGCACGAAGTGGTGATGGCTTAGTGGTATTTAGTTTGAAAAGGTATTTGATACATTGAAAGTTTTAATACAAAGATATATAAACAACAAATACAAAGAAACAAAATGTTGACTATAGCTATCTTCAGGGTGTCGGTATTTTGTAACGGTGTACGCACGCATCGTAATAACTTCAGGGTGTCGGTTTTTTGTGACGGTGTGCGCGCGTATATTATAATATATTATAAATTATATTTTAATATAAATGCCAAAAACTAGAGAATGTAATGTATCTATGTGCTAATTTGATTTATGATAGAATATTTTTATATGTGTGCCTTAAACTTGCTTAATTTTTATAGCTTCCCGACGTTGAAGTAAAGGAGATCCCGGAGGAACCATTAAAGTTCGAGCTTCATCATAAAATAGCACCCATTTACGTTACCCTCGGAGCTCACAAGGAACACGTCAAAACTACTTGGCTATCTGAAATCAGACAATACGCTGGTGACGTTGGTGAGAGCAATATTTATATCTGATTTTTTTCATAATAGTATTTATTTATATGCATATAAGTTTCAATACTATCTAGACACGTCTCATGTACGTACGCTAATATCTATTAGTAACTGATTTAATTTATTTAATTGCAGTTGCGCTAGCAGAACACGCTGCAGACGATCTTCAAGTTCTGCCACCTGATGAATTCTTTGATTCATTAGAAGAAAGTAACAAGAAGAGAGAATATACTAAAGATAAAGTAGAAGAAGAGGAACAAGAAATAAAAGAAAAGCGCTCACGAGTTGATGATAACGAAACAACTCAGGACTCTATAAAAGAGGAATCGTCACAACAGGTAACAACCAAAAGAAAAAAATCACTTGAAAGTGCTGTATCTAAGAAAATCTCTAAAACTGAAACTGTAGAAGTTGTATCTGTCTGTGAAGCTCAGGAATCTGTTAGTACTGAAGCAAAGAGTGACGTCACAACTGATTTAGAAACTAAATCATTCGTGACTGCAAACTCTGTAGTTGCCGAAACTGAATCTGCTACATCACAGTCGGAAAGTGAGCAAACACTTAAAGTAACTGAAAGAGCAGAAGAAACTCTTCAACAGCAATCAGTGCAAAATCTTCAGTCTACTTCTAGTGATATAAAGGAGTGTAGTGAGTCTGTAAAATCATCATCAGTGAAGAAATCATCAAAAACTAAACGTCAATCATCCTCAAATTCAGTACAAACTAAAAGTCAAGCGTGTACTGAAGAAACTTCATCGCCAAAAGATAAGGTTAAAGAAAAAAATTTGTTGACAGAAGAATTAAGAGAAACATCTACATCCATAGAACATCATACACAAGAATTTAAAGAGGTATTTTCGTCTGAATCAGTAAATTCTCAAAATCATAATTATTTGGAATCAACTGAGACACAAAATTCAAACGAAGATAAACTTATAGATGAACAAGCATTAATAGCAACTTCTGAAGTTCAAGACTTGCAGGAGAACCAGTCAACAGTTGTTATTAGTAAAACATCAGAAACTGTTGAATTATCTTTATCTACCCAACAAGAAAATATATCTCCACAAGAAAAGCAAGAAACTGTTCCAGATAATTTATTGCCTAGACAGTCTGAAGAAAAGTTATCTGCACCAGAATACTCTAAAACATCTACAGAGGAGAACCAGGAACTTTGTCAAGAAGTCACTGTTACTGAAGTTAGTTCTTCAGATCGAAAAACCGATTTAATAACTGAAGAACCGAACTTATTTAACCAAAACTTACAAGATTCTGCAGAACAGATACCCACTGAACAAAGCGAAGAAACTCAAATACCTACACAAAATATTGTGCAACAAGAAGAATTATTGCCAACAAATATTGTAGAATTGCCTACTGAACAACAAATATCTAAAGTTGTAACAGAAGAACTATCAAAAGTACCACAACTTTTAAAACAAACAGCTGAAACTACAGAGTTTCAAGAAGCATTAACAACTAATTTAGTTGAAGAAACTACTGAAAAGGAGTCTACAAAAGAAGTAACAGAAGAAATATCAAAAGCTTCGATATTATCATCATTTTCAGAGCAATCAGTTAAAACACTAAAATCTGAAGAAGATTTAAAACAGGACTTAGTTAAAGAGTCTCTTGAACAACATCCAGCACAAATTATAGCAGAAAAAGTAACTAAATCTTCGACATTAGCACCAGTATCAAACCAAATACTTGAAACTATAGAATCAGAACAAGAACTAACAACAACTCTAGCTGAAGAGGTTAAGAAACAGCAGCCAGGTAAACTTGTAACAGTAGAAGCTTCTAATTCAAATTCCGATAAAACACCTGAAGCGGCCCAACTTAAAGAAGTAATAAGAACAAAGTCAACAGAAAATTCTACTGAACAACAATTAACATATACTGTAACAGAAGAATTGCCTAAAGATTCAAAACAAGCAGTTATATCTACAACTCCAGAAGAGGTATTAGAAACAAATTTTATTAAACAATCTATTGAGCAGCAATCTTCGAAGGAAATAACAACAGATTTATCTAAATCCTTAACATCATCACTAACTTCAGAACAGACAACAACACCCGTTGAAACCCTAAAAGAATCCGATCAAAACCAAGAACTTTACAACGAGCCCAATGAAAATACTTCTGATGGGAAAATAATATCACCAGGTATTGAAAAGTTGATCAAAGTCGAAGATCGGACGGTTACTGTCAAACAAACAGTACAGGATCAAGAATCAAACGATCAACAAGATTTTGAACAAACCTCCAAACAACATCAGGAAGTAAAAAGTTCAGTCAAAGAAGTAATCCAATCAACTGGAGAAGGACTTGGAGAAAGAGTTGTTGAAAACAGTCAAACTGTAACTCCAGCGGAAACTGGTGACGACGACATGACGTCGAGGTACAGTCGCAGTTCACGTGTTACTGGAGGTAAATAACATTTCTGTCACAATTGTAATACCAGAATTTTTATATTACAAACAGAACATTTGTTTTCTACATAGCATACCATAATATTAATCACTACATATTATAAAGCATAGTCCTCTGCCACGTCTGTCTGTTGACGATAAACTCAAAAACGAAAGAACGAATTTTTATGCCGTTATCACCATTACATAAAATGATTTATGAGGAAGGTTTAGGTATATAATTTGTCGAGGCTTTTTTTATTATCAGGACGGGACAGCGTCCACTGGGCCCGCTAGTATATGATAATAATGATTTCCGTAATAATCTTAAAATAAACATAATACAATATAATAAAAAATATTTTGTTTTTATTCATAATCTTTTCAGAATACTCCAGTAGCAGTCGAAAATTATCAAGTGGAGGACGCTATGAATCGTCTTCTAATTACAATAATACCGGATTAACATCTATTTCTCGCCGCGAAAGTGGATCTCGTGTGGAGAGCTCAAGGTACGATACCGGTGGCTCTATTGAAGGTGGTGCATCGTCGAAATATGAATCAAAATACTCAAGTTCGATCAAAACTGGTGATGGCTCTAATGATATTACTACTGGAGTGACATCTTATTCCCGCCGAGAAAGCGGATCGCGCTTAGATAGCTCAAGATACGATACTGGCGGATCTATTGAAGGCGGTGTGTCGTCTAAATATGAATCTAAATATTCGAGTTCATCTAGAACTGATGGTGGTTCTAAATATGGCATAGAGTCCAATTATGAAAGTAAAGTTGAAGGATCGAAATACGGAATTGAATACGATTCAGGAAGTAAGTTAGATAGCATTGCTACTAAATATGGCATAGAATCTGAAGCAACGAGTAAAATTGACAGTATTGCTTCGAAATATGGTAAAGAATCTGAAACTACCAGCAAAATAGATAGTATCGCTTCTAAATATGGTATTGAGACAGACAATACCAGTAAATTGGACACTATTGCTTCCAAATACGGTATTGAATCAGAAACAACTAGCAAGATAGACAGCATTGCTTCGAAATACGGTATTGAGTCGGAAACTACCAGTAAAATAGACAGCATCGCTTCGAAGTACGGTATCGAATCTAAATATCAAGCTGAAGGTCGCACTTCAAAATATAGCATCGAGAGCAGCTACGATGGCGATAAAATCGAAGATGTCTCTTCGAAAACGGAATCTAGATACGAAAGTCGCAAAGATGGGGGATCTTCTTATGAAAGAAAATATTCTAAAACTGCCGTAGCTAACGGGTCAGTCACCACAGGGGATTACGAATCCGTTAAATCGGTTTCAAAGTCCGACTCGCAGGATGGAAGACCGGTGTTCTCGAAGACTCTTGAAGGCCAAAACATCGAGCGTAAGTATACAGAGGTAGTACAGTAGAATACTCTTAACTAGACTTAACACACACCTATTAGTGCTTGTACATAAGCTTGTAGTACTCTAACTTACACAATACATTATTCTAACACGGCTTCGTACATGTTTTTCCTTCCTAGTTCGTACGGCATACTGACACAAGAAAAATTAGATACTCATACTTTATTAAGTACAGTAAGGTTTGGTTACAATGTTATTGAAATTTCGATTACCTTGATTAACATTTAGGATTTAATAACAAAGTGTAATCAAAAAGCAAATGTAGATACAATGATATCATCTATATAAAAGCCGTACGGACTCCCTAATTGAGATCTGAATCCCCAGCCGGCGAGAACGCGATCTTCGAATGCGCTCTACGCGAATCATTGGACTCGGCCATTGTAACATGGTTGAAAGACAACAAGCCATTGACTGACCGACTTATGGACCGCTGCTCCATATCGTATGACCCGGACGGCATCCACAGGCTCGAACTCAAGCACTGCAGGGAAGATGACTCAGGATTATATACAGCTCGAGCTGAAAATGCGAAAGGGAATACCCATTGCACGGCTCAGTTAGTCGTCCATGAGTGTGAGTCCTGCTCTATATTCTTGATTATCCTAAAGCTTGGGAAATCTATAAGGATCAGGTGAAAATTAATTGTATAAAGATATTTCATTTATCTAGAATATTAAATTGAATTAAAGAAATTAAATATGAATATTATCTAGATATTACAAAGTATATTATTGCTATTGGTACTTTGGAATTAGAATTAGACCCTTGATAAACAATTACCATAAATAATTTTAGTACATGCTAAGTCTTTATATTCATATTTTTCGTAAAGTACGATTAGCGAATAGGAAACGAGATAAAGGATAGCGCCTTTCCAATAGGAAAATCTAAAGTACTAAATTATTGTCATGTGTTTGTCTTACCAATCCAATGTAGTGCATTGCTATAGGTTTCCCAAGCTTTATTTACTGAACGAATTTCAGACATTATGACATTGGAAATAGATTGAAGTTTACTTTATAATATGTGCATGCTTCATCGCGTTCATCGATTAAAACATTTTAAAGCGGATAACACGTAGATATTTACCCTTATTCTCAATTGGCCATTTAATTTTCCTGTAATATCTGCACTTTTTACAATTTATTATGCATGTTCCTTGAATAAGCCAGTCTTCGCAAAATTTCATGCTACAGAAGCTTCTGAAGAGACGCAATTTCTTTGCAACTAATAATTTATATTGTTTTTTTTTTCTGAATATTTGTATATTTCTATAATGACATGTACATAAGCGATAATAAATCTTAAAATGGATTTACAGAACATGCAGATAAGAGTTCCATTGAAGATATCCGAAGCAATAAAATATTTATAGTGTTTTATACAAAAATAACTCGATGTTCTAATTTATGATTCTATTATAGTGACACCCGAAGAAAGAAGGCAGAGAAATGCTCTAAATGCTCCATATTTCCTAGTAGCACTAAAGGACACTGAGATAATGGAAAACACCTACTTACGATTCATGGTCAGAGTTAAGGGCGATCCCAATCCTGAAGTGAAATTGTAAGTTTTAAAATAATTGTTATATATAATTTTGCTATTATTTATTAAATTGGCTGCCAAAGGGACAATAGTTTTGATACAGTTCTTTAGGGAAACTTTTAATTTCACAATTAAAACAAAAAAAAAAAGATAATTTTACCCAACACTGTAGAATAGTAATATTTTTTCGTGTGTGTACATATGTGCGTGTGTATGTGTTTTTTTTACGTCGGGGAAATCCCTTATGGATACACCACCCTCTCGGGGGAGAGGGTGGGTTATGTCCGTCTCGCACGGACTAAAACCCCACGGTGTACGTCTACCGCTAAGTTAGGGCGGCACGAGATCTCTATAGACTTCATCGTGCCGCCCCAGCGGTTGGCCCAGCAGCGATATCGCTACCACCGGGCCTCGTCCTGTTAGGAGACAGCCGGGTACACACTGGCCGTCTCCTCCGTCCGCCGGACCTGTGCACTAGGAAGATGGGCCCCCGACCCATCTTCCGTAGGTCCGGCTACAGTGGGAGGAGGCGGTATGTGTGTGTATGCCTATTTATTAGGTACTCTCTGTAATTTTAAAGATTTTATGCATTCTACCATAAGAAGTGTTGTTAGATCCGTCTTAGTTGTGTCAGAAAAGGTTCTACTTGATCCATTGTTTTATTAGACTGCCAAGCCTGACCAAGGGCGGAAGACACTGTCTATTAGATAATCTTTAGAAAGGCCTTCGGTGGTCTGTGTTTTAGCTTCAGGATTAGCAGGAAGAATACATTAAGATTTAAAGTTAACCTTACAGATTTGATTATATACATGATTAGAATACTAGTGCGGCGTGTAAAAACGCTAGGCACCGTTTCTAAGGGTGAAATCTATATCAGCCACATCTTCGCCCTAGATGAACTTAAATTTTGCTGAGTGATTACTCAGCGCAATCTAAGCTAAGCTTGTGATTAGCTTTGTTTCAATAGCGCACCGTGTCTCTAAAATATCTTTAATTGTAAAAAATAAATTAAACTATGCATGTTGAAACAATATTGAAAAAATGAAATAAATAAGACAACCGAGAATGAAAAAAAATAACGGAAGCCTTCTTGACTTTTCCGCAATGAAGTATCAAGCCAATGAAAAAAAGTAAAAAAGTATAATGATAATCAAAAAGTATAGAAATGATACTATTACATTATTATTTTATCATTTTTTTTTATTCGTATAAGTAATACCCAAGTTTTTCGTAAGTCGTTGAATTTGATGACTTGAACTTAGCTCAACTGAAGCTAAAAAATTAACGTTAAAGGGCGAGATAAATCTGTGTGCGCTCTATAGACTTCGCCCTAAGCATGTATACATGCTTCCTACCAGCTGTCGCTTTATAGAGTACATATGTATTTTTGCTTTAAAAAAAACTATACTTATAAATTTCCAGCTTTCGAAACGGTAAAGAGATCACGTCCGAGACAAGCAGGATCACTATCATCAGGACTCGTGCGGAGAAGGGCTGCTACGAGTTGGTGATCCCTGACGTGATACCTTCGGATGCTGGGAAGTACACTTGCCGCGCCATCAATATCTACGGAGATGTGACTTCCGAAGCAACCGTTACTGTTGTTGGTGAGTTGTACTTTTATGATAAAGTAACCTTTAGCATTAAACCATTCAAAATCTATCAGCGTTATTATAAAAGACAAAACAATTTCGATTAAATCCAATGATATCTATATTATAATAAAACTGTAGCAGGGTCAAATCTGTACATTAAATATTTTTTGAAAATTTTGATGAGGGTAGGCTTTGTTGTCGATATAGAAGCCACAAATAACCCTTTTAAAATTTTTGTCTGTCTGTCTGTCTGTCTGTCTGTCTGTCCCTGTGAACGCGCATCACTCTGAAAGTACTGAACAGATTTTGACGAAACTTGGCACAGTGATAACTAATGTTACGAGATTACATTTAGGATATTTTTTTTCTCATAAAACGCAAGGGATTCTCCAGGATCTGCCTGTTTGTCTGTCCCTTTAAACACGTATTACTCTGAAAGTACTGAACCAATTTAGACGAAATTTGGCACAGTAATAACCAATATTACAAGGTTACATCTAGGATACTTTTTATCTCATAAAACATAAGGGATTCTCCAGGATAACGGACGAAAGTAAAAAAAATGTAGTTCATGATATTCTTGACGAATTTTGGTAAATTTTCTTTGTGCTATATATAGCAGACAGATTAGCTAAAAAATTAAGCTATATTTACATATGCTACTTCAAAAAAAAAAACCAAAAAAAACGACCACCGTGATTCGAACCGTCGGCTCCGTCGAAACATATAAAGCCCCGTACGTTACAACTGAGCTACGCCTACATGACATTTCTGTACGTAATTATCGACCACGTATGAAACATTTATGTAGACGAAACTGTCACTTATGTTGTTACATTTATTTCATTGTATAAAAAAATGTTTGCTAAACAAAGGTGACAAGATTTATTTATTTATCTATACTATAATAAAACTGTAACAAAGCCAAATCTGTACATTACAAGGTTACATTTAGGATACTTTTTGACCCATAAAACGCAAGGGGTTCTCCAGGATAACGAAAGAAAAGAAATTAGTTAATGTAACTAGACTTTTTTGCGACACCTTAGTATAAGAGCCAGCAACGTTGGAAGAACGAGAATTTGAGAAAAGTTGGTTCTTTAATATGAAGATATATTATGCCCTTCCAAACACGATTCAGGATACCTGGTAGCCGGTTAACGTTGTATTTTTTAATGCGAATTACACCTTTACAGATCAACATTTTGATTTATAAATAATTTAAGGAACATTTTTTGTCAGTAACTTTTATAAGTTTAACGTTTATACGTTATTAAAAACATGAATTTTTCACTGCCAGACAATTTTGTTATTGACAATAATGTGCCTGGTGATATTCTTTATAAACAAAATAATTCATTTCAAACCATTTTATTTTTTCCCTTGCAAAGAACATATTTCATTTTGTTAACCAGGCTCTTCCACAATTATGGCTATCTTTATTATACAGCCAGTGTTGCGCTAAGCTAGAGTTATAACTAAGTTATTCTATACATAGGTTTTGGTAGGGGGTAGAGCCACGCTGAAGCTATTACTGGTTTCAGGATGAATGGGTCGGCTCGCCCGGGGTAGTACCACCCTCTAACAAAAAGCCGACGGGAAGTAACAATGCTTGCATTAGTGCGTTTCGTTCGATTAGTGAGAGCACCGGAGAGGCCCACCTCTCTTCCCCTTCCTCCTCTCCCCTTCCGCTTCCTCCCCCTCCAACACAGGTTGGCAAGGCACTTACGACTCTCCTGGTGTTGCAAGTGTCTATGGACGGTAGTTATTACTTAACACCAGGTGACCCACCTGTCCGTTTGCCTCCTATGACATAAAAAAATACATTATATTTTTAATTTACCCTTTTTTATGTTGAAATAAAATAATATTAAAAAAAAGTGTGTGTGTGTACTTATGTACACGCATTAGAAGTTATACTTCTTTGGCGTAACAAGTAAAAATCTTTTCAAAAATTTTATCTTGCGCCTTATTCTACGTTTGTAGAAAAAACGACACTAACAATAAAAAAAAGGTATTTAATACAATGAAAGTTTTAATATAAAGAAATACAAACAACAAATACAAAGAAACAAAATGTTGACTATAGCTAACTTCAGGGTGTCGGTTTTTCGTGACGGTGTGTGCGCGCAACGTAAAAATTTACTCTCATCATTTTTTTGTTACGGTGTGCGCGTTCATCGTAAAAATTTACTCTCATCATTTTTCCCTAACGCGCCAAAAGAAATATAACTTCAATAAAATTACAGATATCTTAACATGGTTTGAACATACTTCTTTATTTACAAAAAATTGCATCGGGCACATTATTGTTAATATCAAAAATGTCTGGCAATAATAAATTCACGTTTTAGTAGCGTTTAAAAGTTAGTGAAAAACAAAACATTCTAAAATTATATAAAGTTCAATATTTTTGCCTGTAAAGGTTTACCGGCAGCCAATTCGCTGTCGAAACCGTTGCCTAGCTCTTAGACAAATAGTCACAGGCAAGTGACAGATGACACATGTTGCTCATATCTTTTTAATATTTATGTTTTTCTTTAATACAATGTAGTGTGAAAAAGTTTTAATACAAGTTGAAAATAGTTATGATGTCATTCAGTGTTTAATTTATCATTATTTATTTTATGAATATATTTTAACGTTTAAATTACAATTTAACTCTATCAACTTGATATTTTATAATGTAAACTATACTGAGCGTATAGTAAACGCCTACAAAAAAGGGAAAGGAACTACGTTCCAACTGGAGGTCCATGGACCTCTCAAGCTTTTTTTACATTACTGCCAATATACGTAGGTTAGTTTTTATTTTAATTGAACCCGGTAGATGATGTTACGAACGGGTTGTAGGCTTATTGGGACAAAAGGTACTGGGACAACGTACTGGGAAGACATTTATCGGCAATATATGTAGGTTATTTTTTTGTCTTAATTGGACCCGGTAGGTGATGCTGCGAATGGGTTCTAAGCTTATTTTAAAATATTTCTCACATACCAACTGGGTATATGTTTGAGTGAGTCCCTGGATAGTTGGGATTCACAATTTGAAACAGTAGGTATCGCTGCAATCTAATTTATGTTCTTTGCGATAAACTTTCTGCATTATGAGGTCAAGAAATATATATGCAAGCATCAATAAGAAAGTCATTCGTTTATAAAAGACAATTTATATTTAATCCATATAATACAAATAGTTCTTGTAAAACCCTAAAAGCATTTTCAGGAAAACGAAGTTGTGAACACTAACTGGTACTATAATATAGACATCTTAGTAAATGTCTCCCGCTTACTCATTAGTACAATTATGAAGAGAAATAGTTCTTGTAAATCTATAAAAACATGTTTAGGAAAACGAAGTTGCGAACACCAACTGGTACTAAAATATAGACATCTTAGTACATGTGTCCCACTTACTCATTAGTACAAATATGTTAGTGGGAATAGTGATGCTAATTACTCTACATTATAATATTCGTACCAGTGACACGTACAACAACTACCTTACGTAAGAATAGATTTTCTTGCTACAATCTGCTAGCCTATCTACTAATCACAGTTGTTTTTTTTTTATGGCATAGGTGGCAAACGAACAGGTGGGTCACCTAATGTTAAGTAATCACCACCGTCCATGGACACTAACAACACCAGAGGAGTTGCAAGTGCGTTGCCACTCTTTGGGGGCAAGGGTTAAGGTGGAGAGGGAGAGACGAGAGGAGAGGGGAGGGGAGGTGGGTCTCCGGCGCTCTCGCTGACCGAACGAAACGCAACAATGCAAGCACTGTTACTTCACGTCAGTTTTCTATGAGAGGGTGGTACTACCCCGGACGAGCTGACCCATTCATGCTGAAACTAGTAATAGTTTAAAAAATGACTCTGATAAAAATGATTTTAATAAAATCTCAGGAAGCGCTATGGAACTAATACGAACTTATTTCAACAGATGACAAGAATATCTTCGGCGAACTTCTACCGGGTGGGGAAGGTCTACTTGCTAAAGGTGAAAAACCAACATTCACATGGAAGAGAGATGGACAGCCTTTCGACCCAGAGGAGAGATTTAAAGTAAGTTTTTTTGTATCACTGATTTGTTTTTACCATAGCGTGATTAAATATTGCATAGTGCCTGAAGATGTATAAATTAAAAGAGACCAAAAGAGTCAGTGTGAAGTTTTTGTGGTATCGGTCTAGTTTGGTACAAATACGTCACCATTTCGCTTTAATACATTATATAAAGCGGTTTTTACAATTCAACTGGTCATGAATTTAGAGTATAATTTACATAGAACTTAGATTCAATTTAGAGTACAGTTTAGTAGAATTTAGAGTTCAATTTAGATAGAATTTAGATTACAATAGACTATATTTTCATATCCTATCTATTAACATAGTGAACGTTATCTTACTTCAATTTCAGGTCCTACTCGGTGACGATGAAGATTCCTTGGCATTGGTCTTCCAACACGTGAAGCCTGAAGACGCTGGACTCTACACATGTGTCGCAAAGACCAGCACCGGCAATATATCCTGCTCAGCAGAACTCACTGTCCAAGGTGACACCAGTTTCTACTAACAACTTGCTTTTTTAAACATACATTGAATGTAGGGATCTGGAGGGAGAAATCTGTTATTCATATAAAAATCGATTATTTTAATCGATAGTAAACATCAAATCAATATCTGATATTAAAAAATTTGAATTTTTCTATTGAGATTAAAATAAAAGTACATAATAATTTACTATTTAATCATTAAAAAAAGTTCATAAAAAATAAAGATATCGATTTTTGGATATTTTTCTATTTAGATTAAAATAAAACTATATAATAATATACAGTTTAATAATTGAAAAAGGTCATAAAAAATGAAGAGATCGATTTTTTCATGTGTCGATTCCACAGACCATAATTCGGATCGATTTATAATTATATTTTTTTTTGCAAAGAATCTATATCTTAAATGTATCACTTATTAAGTGTAACTTAAACATTTAATAATTGGGTCAGTGATTAGATTGTACGGACGCCACTGAAATTGACGTAGATTTGAATCCCTGCGAATGAGCTTTACGATGAAGAATGTTGTAGCAGCAAAACTAGTATGGTGGTACGGTATTTTTAAATCCTTACCTGAATACCTAGCACCCTTAAGTTGTAATCTCTCACCATCCATCTCTATGTATGTTCCGTCCGGTGCTCTTAAATGCTAATAATATACGCTGGGCTTAGCGTGGTACCATTTTAGTCCATATACCATTTTAGTACCTATAATTGAGATATTTGAAAAAGATTCTGATCAAAATTAAGGAATAAAAGATTAATTCCGTCTAACACCATCTATCGTTTCAAGGAATTTATATTATAAAAGTAATGGCATGTAAGGTATAAAATGTGAATAGGTGCCGTTCACGAATTACACCGTGAGCCAGAGAAGCCGACCCTTGTGATAGAGCATCGCGAGGCGGTCGTCTCCTTGGGAGGGTCCGCGATGCTGGACCTGCAGTGCAAGGGTTTCCCGAAACCCTCTGTCGTGTTCAAACACGACGGAAAGCTCGTCGAACCAGATACCAGGCATAAGTGAGTCATTCATTTTATTACATCCCTTGATAACTAATATCGTGTTGTGTGTTGTAAAAATAATTATTCTTCAAAGAGACAAGATAATATTTACAATTCACTAAACGTAAAACACGCTTCTTAAGAACAACAACGCTCTTTAAAGACCGCACGATGGCCCAGTTTTAGGACTCTCGTAGATGCTTATCATTTGATTAGAACTTAACAACTATGCGATCTTTTTATATATTTTACTAGCGGGCGCAGCTGACATTGTGCCGCCCTGATAACCTTGACAAACTATATACCTAAACCTTCCTCATGAACTACTTTATCTACTGCAGATGACTTTGTTTTACAATATGTAGCGATATATTATTGCGATTGATTAATTTGTCTTATTTCAACTGGATATCCAGCTGCTAATGCTGATAGGACGTACATGTCTGCAGAATTCGTCATTTACTTTGGTTTGGTTGTATGTTAACAATATAGTTCTTATATCATCGTCATTACACATTATAAAACAAAGTCCTCGGTCACGTCTGTTGGTCGCGATAAACTCAAAAACTACTGAACGGACTTTCATACGGTTTTCACCAGTACATAAAGTGATTCAATAGGAAGGTTTAGGTAAATAATTGGTCAAAGGTGTTTTTTGTTATCAGGGCGGGATAACGTCCGCTTAGTCCGCTAGTGTTTAACAAAAATAGTGGCAGATCACATATTTAAATGTGTGATCAAATGGTTTCAATGCATAAAGGAGATTATAAGGTGGATCAATATGTGAACGATGGTCTCTAAATGAAGCCCCTCTCTGTGCCTCCGATAAAAACGAATGGAACTGTATATGTCTATACCTGTTTATATTCATAACGATGTGTATAATTAAAAGATAAACCTGATCGAGTTTCCTGCCGGTTCTTCTCTGTGAGTGGATTGTTTGTCCGAACCGGTGGTAGTTTTGACGTTCATAAACACCTCCTAAAGGTCTAAATTAAATAAAATATTTTTAAATCATTTACTACGCTTATTAGTTTTTTTAATTTTGGGATCATATCATCGTCAGGTTCTTATACGAAGATGAAGAATCAATGTCACTAGTTATCAAGAATGTGAATGCTGCGGACGCAGGCGAGTACCAAGTAACAGCTTCAAATGATCTAGGCGAAGACACTACAACGATAAACCTCATCATCAAGTCACCACCCAGGATTAGAAAGAAGATAGAAAATCAAACTTGCATGGTAGGTATTAAAGATTAGGAGAATTACGCCTCTTTTGCCAATGCAAAGGATGCCACCATACATTATATTTAAGTAGCCAAGTAAAGCTGTCAAGGCCCTTCAGGCTAATATGGTAGTGAGTTAAATCAAAATATGAAATTTGACTAATTCTAACGATTATAATTGTAAGAAATACAGCTCTCAATCTGCCTTGATACTTGTCATTTTATTTTAACTAATTCAGATAGAATCTTTATATATTAAAAATTAAGGCTATAATAAAAATTAGTTATTCTGATATTTATCATTACATAGTATAAAACAAAGTCCCCTACCGCGTCTGTCTGTCTGTCTGTTCGCAATAAACTCAAAAACTACTGAACGGATTTTCAAGCTGTTTTCACCAGTAGATAAAGTGATTCACGAGGAACGTTTTGGTATATAAATTGTCAAGGAATTGTTTATAATCAGGGCAGGGCAACGTCTGCCGGGCCCGCTAGTATGTTATATAATGGTCATATAACTAACCTAATACTTTCTTTTTGGAAAGTATAAGCTGACAATTCCTCATTGCCATATATTTCTTTTTTTTTATATAAAATATATTTTAGGTCGGGTCGACTCACACAGTAACAATAGAAGTAGAAGGTACACCCTCACCGGACTTAACCTTTTACAAAGACGGCGTCGAAATCAAGAGCTCAGAGCGCATACAAATCGTAAAAGAATCTGAGGAAATCTATAAAATCATCATCAAAGATGCCAAACTCACTGACACTGGTTCATATTCAGTCGTTGCCAAGTAAGTAACTTCAAATGAATAAGAAAGACATACTATATAGGAAATTAAGTTAGTCGTATCTAAATCCTAATGTTCAAATAGTCATTTTTAAGCGGAACTGGTCAACTTAAAAAAAATCTGGAACAGTTAATAACCCTTCGTGTATAGTGTGTTACAATAGTCAGTTATGGTAGAAACAGTTTTAGGAAGTAATTGATTTCCAGTATTGTAATTTAATGTTCCATCAATTAGCCCTCCATTTATTTATTTATCATTTTTTTGAGAATTTACCATTCTCTAGCTTACCTCTTTCTCAAATATCTTAAATGTTAAGGGTGAGTAGTTATAAATCTTTGAATAAATCCTCTTTTTTTACGTTTATACATTTTAGCTTTGATCACAGTCTCATCTATCAAATCATCAATCAAATGACGTTATGGTCTAAGATGGTAAATATATTAAACCTCGAAGACTGCCTCTTAAGTCCATCTGCCAGAACAGTCCTATAGGTAGTTGGCTGGGTAGCTACCCAGACTGGGATAGGAAAAACTTTACGCAAACTACGCTACTAAAAATCCACTACCGATCTAAAAATAAAATTTATATTTTTTCATGTATTCGTTAAGGAACGAAGTGAACCAGTGCTCGGACTTCTGGCAGTGGCACGTGACGTCACCGCCCAGAGTCACCAAGAAGATTGGAGAAAACAAAGTGTGCAGTGAGAAGGAAACGGTCACCTTCAATATTGAAACTGAATCGGAACCGGCGCCAACTGTAAAATGGTCAGTTATTTGGCATTTTTTCAATTTGTTTTCTTGATAACTTTACGAGATTATTTTTTTAAGTTGCCAAATGGACAACATTTGGCTTTAAACATGATTTGCAATAGTAATGTGTAAATTATATCATTTTTTTAAAGTATACATTGTCTTAGGATGAAATCTCTAGAGTGCAGTCAGATTGATGCCTTAAGTTCAGAATATAAATTTATAGTCGCAAGCTTAGCATTCACTTAGTTCGAGCTGAGCTAAGTTTAAGTCATCAAACTCAACGTCTTAAGAAAAACTTAGCCATTACTTATGCGAATAAAAAAGATGACAAAATAATAATGTAGCAGTGACATTTCTATATTTTTTCGATTATTGTTACTACTTGATTGTCCTTGGCTTCAAAATCCTTCATTGCAGAAATGTCAAGAAGACTTTTGATTGTTTGTTTAATTCTCGATTGACTTGTTTTTTTCATTTCCTTTCCAGTAGTTTTTCACGTGACTTCATTGAAATATACTGATTTTTTATCTGATAATTAGGTTTAAGAACAAAACGGAACTGACTGAATCTTCCACGGTCAAGATTTCAACATCAGGCTCCGCGCACTCTCTCGTCATCACGTCAGCAGCGAGGGCGGATGCTGGGGAGTACTCTTGCGAGGTAATTATTTCACTATTTTAGACTTTAATAAGTTCATTTTAGCGTTCTTTATATATTTTTTCTGTATTCTTACAAAAGCATGAGTTATTATAGATATCACATGAAGACAAAAACAAAGATTAAATAACAAAAAAAATTGCGTGTATCAGTGTGTACACGCGGAGGAAGGGTAACTTCTTTGGCTTATATGTATTAAATTATATATACATGGAAATGCTCATAAATAATAGTATATAACTATAGAAAGTCCCGTAATATAAATACTTAACTATACATTTACTCATTTTGGTATACTTATAAATACTTACACATACACACAGATACATACCTACTGTACGTCTAACGCGTAACGAAAGTTTTCCCTACCGTGCCATAAGAAGTTCCGTTTCAATAAATAAAGGTTACATAATACGAACAGCTGCCTGCGATTTTGTCTGTTTAAAAATGATGATACAATACATTATCTTAATGTAATTCTTTTATGAAGTGTATGACGAGATACTTTTCAAATATAAATTATGATAAAGTATTTAGTATTATGGGATATTGAGTCTGCTTAAATACTTAATACAGAAAAGCGAGGTTACGTGTAAATAGATGAACAGAACACATGCACCATAAAATAAACTGTACTTGAAAAAAAAAACAAAATTAAAACGTGGCGCCATCTATTTATAGACATGAGTCATCTAACAGGCAATCCTACAGTTTTATATCTACAAACTAATTTAAAGCGCCATCTGTACGAGACTAATAAAACTTACCATTAATAACAACAATCAACATTGATAATTGAATTGATAATAGAAATAAATATTGAAGCTATTTATGGAAATATAAATTATCTTGACTCTCAAGTTGGGCCATATTATACATAAATGCCAACGTTTCTTGAAGATCGGTTGATAAGTTTCGGAGTTTAACGTGCACAAGCTTCAGGACACTGGATTTATATATATTTAGATGGTGTATTTGAAGGCGTATTATAAAACAGTAGAAAATTTAATAGGATTTGAAATTATTTAAGTTTCTATATAAGATGTCCAATTTCTATAATCTATGTTTAGTAAAAAGGAGATACATTTGAAATCAACACCTTCTAGGTGCGTAACGTGCATGGAAGTGCTTCGGATTCGTGTATACTGAACGTGCGTGCGGCGCCACTCTTCACGCAGAAGTTGCGCGACACTACAGCCAGAGAGGGTGATGTCAACGTTGAATTCACTGTCTCCGTCGAAGCCTTCCCTGAACCAACAGTCAAATGGTAAGTCATATGATATCCACAAAACATTTAGAAACCTCATTCTCAACAATAAAAATAATCGAACCACGCGTGCTGAGTTTCGGAGCCAAAGTTTTACAGCCAATTCTATCTGAGCACCACCTAAAAAGTTTTTATCATCGTAAGACCCAATCTTCAATGTATTGTATAAGTTAACATGTAGCATTCAGGCCCAAGTTTGATAAAGAAATCATCTCCAGAAGCCCATAGTAGACTTTGCTTTTAAAGTTTCACTCCAACTAAAATTTCACCAAATATTTTGAATAATGCCATATTATTAAATGAAAGGTTATATAAATATGTTCTTTAATTTCAAATTCAGGATTATCTAAACGCCTAATATCATTTAAAAGAAAAGGAGACAAAAACAATTTGGTTGAATTTTTTATTTAAAAAAAGACAATAATGTGTGGAATATGTAAGAATTTATTGTACAACATATTGAACAATAGGTTTTTAACTCAACTAAACCATTATAATTTGGGCTTTAGAAGATTATTTGTTACATTATATGTAACACATGTAAACATGTATGAATGTCCGCATATCATATGTGCTCCCGTTGAAAGTGAGCGCTACAACTGCTATACTGCGACACATTCGCTGTATGGGCTTGCCATATATTAAAATATATATTATTACATATTATTAACAATATTACATATTATTAACAATATTACATATTATTAACATATTATTAAAACAAAGTCCTCTGCCACGTCTGTATGACTGTCAGTTCGCGATAAACTCAAAAACTACTCAACGGATTTTCATGCAGTTCTTGTTGTCAAGGTTTTTTTTTATAACCAGGCTGTGACTACGTCCGCTGGACCCGCTATTATATATATATATATATATATATAATTTAATCGTTTTGCTAGTTCAAACAATAAATTTGTTGCGTTTGGTAATAGTTTCCACTTATGCAACTATCCAGGTACCTTGGAGACGTGGAGATAACCGAGAAGAAGTCGATGTTCACTCGCGTTGACTCCGGCAATACACATAAGCTGATCCTGAATGAAGTCTCTGCTGAATACTCTGGAGAGTACCACTGCAAGGTCTCCAACGACTTGGGAGCCGACAGCTGCCAGGCCACTTTCACTGTAAACCGTAAGTATTCACCATTTCCCATCATATAAATAGTTGACATATGGAATAATATCATTATGTCCAAATTGCAATGCTAATATTGTTACATTCGCAAATAACGTAACAATTCATATAAGTAGTGGTGATAAAAAATAAAATTCTTCGCTATCGCGGGACGCCTGGCAGATGTGAAACATTGAAATCATTTTGTACAGGTAACATGCATAAAAGGATAGTTTACAACAGGTAATAAATACGAGTATGGCATAATCAAAAATAAAATATAAAGATTTTTTTTAATATAACTGTTTATTCAATAAACACTTGCCTTTATTAAACATAAACATTCAAATTTATGGAGCGTGGTGACGCATGCCGTGGCGACACGTCGCCACGCCAACTGTATGTCTGTCTACATGTTTCACATTTCACATCAATCGAATTTTGACATACGAAAACAGTATACAACCATACATATTATGTTCACAGGTCTACACTATATTTATACTTTAGACTAACTTTAGACTTTATAATTAGATTGGAATATAGATATAATATATATATGATATATAATATAGATTGCACTATGCACTCAGTCGCAGTACTGTCATTGATTTTGTACAGTTTTTTCTATTCGTATTAAAACTGAGCTATCGGTACTTTATCTATGATTTCTTAATTAAGTATAAACTCGCATAAAAATCAAGAGCCAGATTTTTTTTTACACAGGATATCGTATATATTAATCTTTTTAGTGCTTCGTTTTAGTTAATATTGTATTACATGCATTCTTTTTTTATCTATTTCTTCCAATTAGATGACATTTTTAATAAATAATAAAATAACATGTAATAAACCTTCCAAATACTTGGATGGCTATTGAAAACAACCATAGGCTTTTTATACAGATCGTAACAGTATCTTAACAAACAAAGTTAACTATAAGTAGTAGAAACCCGAGGTTTGATACCTTTTACTTTAAACTTACAAGCTACTTTTTTTTTATCGGAGCACATAATGGAATGCACAGTGCAATTCGTTGCAAGCTAAAGTTATCACCAAATCATGTACAATCAGTCACCTATCACCGTTCTCATGCCCAGTTTCTAGTATCTCGACTAGACACATACATTCGTTGACCCCAAAACTTGACAAAACAAATGAGTCACTTTCACTGATTTATCACCACAATAGTAATCACTATATTCCTTATAACCGCTACATGCAGTTAAAGATATATTTATAAATACCAGAAACTCTAATCTAACAGGAAAACCTCGCTTCACGAAGAGTCTTGTAGATATGACTGTGGATGCTGGGCAAACTCTTAAGCTTGACGTGGAAGTAGAAGGTTGCCCGGAACCCAGAGTCAAGTGGTTCAAGGACGGTAAAGAAGTTACCACCGATGCTAGAATAAAGATCGAGAGAGATACCAAGAGGTGAGTTTAATTCTGGGAAGGAAATATTTGTATATAATGAAATGACCTATATTATTTTTTGATATTTTTACTACTTTCCGCTATTATTTGGTAACTTGTCTTGACTTCTGTCATATTTTTAGTAGTCCTTGTTAGTGCAAATCTCAAAATTCCTAGATCTATTTTTTTAACAGATAGCAATTTAAATTCATTAAAAATATTTTTTATACAAATATTTATTTATCTTAGACTTTGCTAATTCTATTTAGTTAACATTCGCATAAGTTAATTTACTGGAATTTATTTATTACTCGATTAGATACTACAGAGTTCTATCATGAAACAGTTATTTAAAATCTATTTAGATGGAACACCCTATATAACAGATACCGAGGTGTTTGTTATAAGCAGATGAAAAAAAAAACATTGTGTGGTTTTATGAAACCAGGATTCAAGTGAACCTTTTAATCGAATCGTAGCCCTTAAACTGTAATTTTAGGAAAATTATTCGATTTATTATATTAAAATCGTTTTTTTTTAATATTAACTTAATAATTAGACAATGGAAATGATAATGGGAAATCAATAGTAAACAGAATATCCAAGTATACATTTGAATTTAAATCTGCTTATTCTATATCTAACGTGACTGTATTCTCTCGATTTTCGTAAAACAAAAATGTTGCACGTGTTTAGGTAACGTAATAAAATACATTTCAATCATTTTTAGAAATGTCGGTCTGTATGTTTATTTGTATGAACACGCATCTCTGCTAAAGTACTGGGGTCACAATAAAACCTCACCAAGGAAATCATAAAGCATATCTTCGAGTGTAACTTAGTTTTTGTTTCATTAAAATCAGTCCAGTTTACCAAAAATTATTGTAATTTTAATGACGACGCGACGTAAGTACGAGTGAATAGTATATAAGTAAATGGACTTAATAGACTGTGATGACTTTGTTAATCACTTTTCTTTACATAAGGTTCCACGCATACGAAGTCACGGGCATAGCTAGTATATAATAAACTAGCTGTTACCCGCGGCTCCGCACGCGCTTTTTAAAAAATGTATTAAAGAAATGGAAAAGTGTGAGTGGGTGTGTACATTACAAAAAAGTTTTTTCAAAAACATTTGTAACTACGACACTCACGCCAACTGTAACATGTAACGTGTACATTAGATATATGAATACAAATAGTATATCGAGTGGGATGGGATTTATCATCAGCAACATAACTGGAACTTCAACCTACTATATACCAAACTCAGTACTCACTAACACTAATAAGAAAGTAATGAAAATTATAAGCTATACATTATCGAACAGTATATCTTAAATCTTTTATTTTATAGATAAATATAATATGCCCGTATTGTCGATATACTTAAGTTACTCTTATACGTTGCTATAATAACTGAGATATGTAGAAGCAAACGTGGTAAATAAGACAATATGGCAGCCAAATATTTTTTTCATGCATGTTAATCGATATTTTAGTTAATTATGAACCGGATTTTAATGATTCTCTTTCATTTCAATTGGTACACTATGTAGTGATTGACTGCTACCTATGTATTAGTCCATGTGAAATTGATGACGTGAGACGTGTGCCTTACTGACTCCAAGAATAAATATACATAATTGAAAGTCATATATTTGTATGTAATATGAATTATATCATCTTTTTGGTCAATTTGGCGGCCAATTGTCTCACTTAAGTACCACGTTTGCTTCTACATAACTCAGTTATTATAGCAACGTATAAGAATAACTTAAGTATATCGACAATACGGGCATATTATATCTATCTATCTATAAAATAAAAGATTTAAGATATATTGTTCGATAATGTATAGCATATAATTTTCATTACTTTCTTATATAGTGTTAGTGAGCAATGAG